>JBAIZZ010000720.1:0-13799 GCA_037355905.1 Heliconius aoede | reverse complement strand
TTTATATATATTATATAATATTATATTTTGTTTTTATTAAAAAAAAAAATTGTAGATTAAATTCTAAATGTTACACAACAATATATGTATGAATAGAAACAAAGAGGCTTTTCCTAATTTAAATTTGGACGACCGTTTTGTAATTAAGGTTTGGGGAAAAATTCGAAAATGGAACGAAAAAAGAATATTTTTAAATTTTCCTAAATATATATTTTTTTAGATCTTAACATATTTTTATTTTTTGTCTGTATTGACAGAGACAACATGATTCACATGGTCCACCTGGTTGCAGGACGGCCTATACTCCTTTTACCGAGACGTACCATATATAGTCTTATTGATAGTAGATTCTGAAGAATCAACCTTTTTTCTTTTACAAAAATGTTATGACAAAGTTATCAGAAATAAAAAAGTCACTCTTACCATTATATATTCATTACCAACATAAAAAAATCTCATTAAAATGTTAAATACAAATTTATGTTTATATATTGGGATTTTCCTATGTATAATAGATTAATTTCAACTACACGATTTATTCTATAAGGGTTGCCAACTATTACTTTTACGCCATCTTGGCGCAGGTGCAGTAGCACACCTGTGCTACTGTGATGATTGTGGGTTCGATTCCCACTTAAAGGAATGAAACAGTTGTTTTATATTATTTATTGTATATTTATTTTCTCGCTCTGGCAATAAAGCTTCAAGACTTAGACGGAAACTGGAGAACGGGAGTGTCCTAATGGGGAACGGAGTGTCTCACATTAACACTATGTCTAGCGTAAAAAAAATATCACCCCAAATATATTTTAAAGTCCATCAGTCTCTTCAGGCACTACTCCAATACACCCAAAAGACATTGAACAATTTTGTTCTAATCAAAGTAAGACATTAACAAACAGTACATTAACAAATGTTCTGCGCTTTATAAAAATAAAATTGTTAGAAATTTACTCAATGAAAATCTTTTTTTTCTTATTTTGTCATCGGAAGGAATAAAAAGAACAAACGACTGTGGTTTGTTTAATTTTCAACAACAACTCTCAGTAGAAAATTGGCGCTTACATTGTGCACAGCATTTGATAGGAAAATAAATTGAAATAGTAAAATATTTATTGGATTTTTTTTTGTTTGACGCGTAGTACTTATTTATAGTTTTGTGTCGATACTTTTTTTTTGTGTGTGATAGTTATTGGTGTCCGAGATAAGGTATAACATTTTTAATTTTCTATTTGTTTGATATTTCTTTGTATTTTTCGTATTTTTGTGCGTGGCAAGTGAGGCATGAGGAGATATATATATATTATTATATTACAGAGTTTAGCGGAAAGTGTAGTACACTAAGTTCCCACACTCCCTCTGCCTATCCTACAATGTGAAGAAGGAAAAAATAGTAAATGAAGATACTGTTGACAAAAATTTTCCATATTTTGTTCAGAATGCTATGTAGGCATATATATTTTATATAGAAATTATTTTTAAATATACATTTTGAAACTAAATATAATTTATATTATTTAATAAAACAATAATTATATTATAATATATACATTGTACAGCCGTTTTAAAGTAAACATTACATGGAATGCTAATAACTGGTAATATATTATTGTTTCACATCATGCGAGGTAGATAGAATAAAAGCCCGGCATGTGTAAGTCGGGGTCGCGCTCCGGAGCCCGAGGGCTCCGTATTAATTTCATGGTTTTAGCTCAATGGGAACGTGAGTTATAAAACTTGACGAACTTAATTTTGCGGGCGTATGCATATATTTTGTATAAAATCAAATACAAATAAAAGTTAACCCTTACAATAAGGGAGTTACAGGGTTAACTACTCTTATCGTTAAATTTTTTTTTCTCTATATTTATTGAAGATTTCATTATATAATTTTAACTGAATGTAGCCGTCCATAAGGTAATTTCTATAAAACTTCAACATTTTACATTTATGGGCAAACAGTGTATTGCTTTTTACTAATTTTTTTTCTTAACTTTCCCATGCTTGTCGCGCTAGACCCTTTAGGAAAATTTTTGAAACTCGTAAGGGAATCAAAACCTACAGGATACTTCCCTTTAACTCTAATCGTTTTGGACGACTGTGAACATTTATAGGTATTTCATACGAATACTACGCTACAAACTTATATGTGTAGTCCATTTCATACAAAATGAGGACCTAAGCCCTCAAACCCTAAACTTGAGCTTGTCAACTTTTATAAGGTCTGCAATATCTCACCTCGACATATCATCCTGAAGTTGGTGCGGAAGCTATCGGCTCGCTCAGCGTGTCCGACTCGCACTTAACCGATTTTTTTACACAATTAATATTTTAAAATGAATATCATATTCCTAAGTAGATAAATAAAGGAAACAAAATATATTGAAACTTCTTAACAAATACTAGAAAGTAGAATGGAGTGGAGTGCTACACAAAGTCATGTCAAGGATCTATAGTTAAGTGCTATGTACATACAATTAATAATATAATTTTATTTCATTTACTTATTTTAATTTATATCTTTCATTAAAGTAGGTTTTTTTTGTTAAACTGAAACCTTACGACGTTACACAAAAGCTTATTAGGAAAAGCTTTGATTAAATTATGGTTGATAGTAACTTTTGGGAAAGTATTTATATTTGTAATGTAGATATATCCTGGATTAGGATTTTTTTTATATTAAACTCAACTTTAACTGTACTAAAAAGCTGAGCACTAATTCTAGGTCATTATATTAGATTTTATTAATTTAAAAAAATGTGGCGAATGATTTTCCTTTCAGAAACATTAACAGAACTTAAACAATACTGTACCAATGCCAAAATAATTGAAACTTATTGTAATTACTTCTTGGTAAGCGTACTTCTATTTAAAATGCAAGTAACGCTTCCTTGAACTTCTAAATT
This sequence comes from Heliconius aoede, assembly GCA_037355905.1. NCBI lineage: Eukaryota > Metazoa > Arthropoda > Insecta > Lepidoptera > Nymphalidae > Heliconius > Heliconius aoede. The sequence goes on along the minus strand of JBAIZZ010000720.1, from coordinate 10,893 downwards.
TCCTATAATATTTATTCGCGGATAATAAACAATGTCTAAGAACTTTTTTTTAGAGGTTTTTGTAAGGGAATTATATATCAGTGTAAAAAAAGGTTCTAGTGACGCTCTAACATGTAATGCAAAGTCATTATAAAAGCATCCATTTCTGTTTTTTTTCCTTCACTAGTTTTTAGCTTTACGCTGTATCCTACGCATAACCAGCATTGTTGGCACAAAGAACCCGGGAACTTAGTGTTAAGACACTTCGTTCCTATTGAGACACTACCATCACTTACCGCCGAATTCTATAGGCGATTTCGATTAAACTTTTATTTTTCATTACACGTGAAAACGTGAATCTAATAAAATGCAAATAAATGAAAATACCAAGAAAAGAATTTTAATTTCCATAGAAATTAAATATATAAATAATTTCCATATAAATATACCATCAACTTTAATTTATACCAACACGTGGTGTATAGAATTAAGTTACATAATAGATATAATTTGAATAGATATAACAACATTGTTGTAAATTGTCGCCATTTTATCAAATCACAATCCTGAGTGTGATTCTAGAAATTATTTTATAATTGTATAATTAGTGTTTAGCGCGCGGCTTCAGCCGAGGAAAAATATCTTTTTAACAAATCATATTATCGAGAAGACGAGAAGACCTTAGATATTCTCAAGCAAACATAATTAATTTATTTAATTAAACTTAACACTACGCAGACATTAAATGAACAAATTACATTTTATTGAGAGGTTTTTTTAATTAAAAACTTTATTATTAAGATCAAACGTCGTCGGCTTAGTGTTACTTATAAAAGCTCTTAAAAGGCTGTTAAAAAAAAAGAAAGAAAAAAAAGTTGATTTCTATACGAAATAAAATAAAAGTAAATTTTATTTTTTTATTACACTTTCGAATAATATTAAAATGTACACAGCGAAAATATAGCAGGTTAACACTCGACTAAATCGACGATATGCTTTATAAACATATGGTTCTTAACAACTATTTAAAAAAAAAAGGTTACAATGGGTTCTCATTGTAGAATCAAAATTAACAATAATTGTAGTCGCGCGGGAAGCCCCCAGTACAATATTAGCTTCAAATATACGCTCGTGAATTTTAATTATTCTACAATAGTTTTTGAGTCGCATACGTTATATTTAATTTAAAAGTTATTTAAACAGAATAACTTTTCCTGATTATATTGCTTTTTCTATATATTTTTCTTTTAAACTAAATTATATTACTACAATTTTTTGAAAATAATGGGTGGACCTTCGATCCCCTTGTATCCACCCACATGTACATAGTGTACATAGTGTGTCCAATTGGCAAAGAAAACTACCTATATAAAAGTAAATTATAAAAGAAAATTCACAAAATAACATAACATCAAAATTATAGTCAAAAAGAAAAATATTTATATTATATGTGTAGCATTTTCAAAGGAATTAAGAATAATGAATGGTGGAAACTATGATGTCACGCTATTTAAATGTTTTAAAGATAATTCAGTACGGCTTGAAAACAAAAGGAAAGTAATTTGTTCCGAATGAGAGTTTGTACAGCAAAGCAGACGATGACGTTCAAAAAAATGTTGATATATTATTTTATTTTTGCACATTTGTTATTGTTAAATATATTATATAGGGGGAATTCTTCTCGTAGAGAGTAGAAGCCTTCGTGGCCCAGTGGCACAAATGTGTGACTATAGTTCCTATAGCTATAGTTCCTCTATTATTTAATACAAATGTTTTTTACATAATTAAAAATTTAAAACTAAGATTTTTACATAACTATAACAATCGCATAATCGCCTCGAGAGCAAATCTCAAATTATATTGACTTGACTGTAATTTCTTGGTACATTAGATAAGGCGCCACATATGAGTACCTACAACATATCTCAAGGTAACGTATATGGCAACGTAGCAAATTACTTCAATTCTTACATTCATTACATTCCAACGCGTCGATAGGAAACTCATAAACCAATTGCATTACTCTCTTAATCCAGAAAATCCTCTTGTAATGACAAGAGGATTTTCTGGATTGACGCTGATCTGTTAGAAGTTTTTAATATGTCGTGCGGATTATAAGCAGTATTCTTATATTAATATGGAAATAGCTAGCTCAGCGTTGTGGCTGTAGGCTTAATGTATATTAAAAAGAATTACTATAGAATAGGAATTTAAAATTTGCCATAGAGCAGAATATTATAGATTATTCTCCCAAATAGAAATGGAACTTTTTGCTTATATATCATCATAAAACCCAACCAGTTTTAAATATGTCTAGAAAGATGGAAGGAGGTAATAAAAGTTACCAAAAACCCCGTATTTACTGTAGGATAAATATTTAAACAAAAAATTATAATAACGCAGTTTCCAAACTATTTAGCGTCACGCTGTATTTTTTTAAATTATTTTTTATTTAGTATATAAGAACCTTAACCTAATACAATACAATAATGGCTTATACTCAGGACGAGTACTCCGTTGTCCATTTTCTGCCGAAATCTTGACTTCTATATATATAAAAAAAATGTCTGTTCGTGTGTTTGTCTGTTCGCTATAGACTCCGAAACGACCGAGTCGATTGGCGTGGAATTTCGAAGAGTTGTACCCTGGCTTCCCGGAATGGTTATAGACTAGATAGATCAAAAACGCATTGTCTTTTATTTTACGTTTTTGTCCGACGGGAGGGGTTTTGCCCGCTAAGCCAACAGCTGACTGCATTATACTCCGCGCTCCTATAAAAGAAACAAATGTGCTTAGAGATCCTTGAGTAGTGTTTTGACAAATTTGGTCTAGTTTTTTAAGGCATTGTGTCTATCGTTGAAAAAATCGTTAATGTTTATTTTAGTTTCTTTTTTTTATATTTACAATTAAATCCACTATATTTTATGTTTTAGCGAACAAATGAAAATATTAAATATATCACTTCCTCGAGTGTGAATGAAAACCGCAACATGTCGCGTTTACAGTCACGTTTTATGCGCCACGAATGGCCTCTTATTATGAAGATAAATATAAAGAGATAAAGCAACAAAAGCTATCAATTATATTTTTATCATTATTGATTTATTTTAATGATAATATTACCACAATCCGCAATCCGCATCAGTGTCGCTATGGTAACATATTATGACATTCTTTTTTATATAAAACTTTATAAAAGATGCCTGCTTTTAAAAGCTCAGTTTTACAATTACTAAGGTTTCTGTTACCAAATTTAATAGAAAGTTTAGTAATTGTTTTCAACTCAGCCAGTGGAATAGGGCCTAATAAATTAGCTTCACGCTGTATCCCGTAAACAGCAGTGTAGGCAGAGGGAACCTAATGTTAAGACATTCCGTTCCCCACTTTCTGCCGATTTCTGAAGGCATTGCTTGTTAAGTGGCAGAACTCAACGCTGCCCTTTGCCTCGACACCACAGCGAAGAAATAGAAAAATAAACGTAAATACATATTTCACTTCCTCAAGTGGGGATCGAACCCACAACCTTCGCGTTACCGTCACACCCTTGTGTCGCTGCGCCACGACGGCCTAATACTCATATTATTTGTCAGCAAACTTAGGAAACAAATGTGAGTGTGTGAGTGAACCTAAAACCAAGTGTGTTAAAACACTCCGCTGCCCTCTTTCTGCTGAGTTCTGAAGGCAATGAGTGACGAGCACCTCGACACCAGAGTGAAGAATAGACAGAAAAATATTCGCGATTCGCGACTACAGTCACTCACTTGTACCGCGTCACGGCTGGCCTCATAATACAAATATTAATTAATAATAAATGTTAATAACAAAGGAAATAAGCATATTTTCATAGCCTCAAACCCAAATCACAATACGTCCTTGTTACAAGCCAATATGATGGCAAACCAGAAAGAACTAAGATATAATAAGTTATTAGATTTTGCCTTATAAAGATCGACTGTCATGGCCGAGGCCGCGGCTGCAGATAGTGCTGCATAGTAATGGTACGTTCACCTCGCTCAGATGATTTAGATTCTTTCCACAGCATTTTGTTATTTGTATTAGTATTTTGAGGCTACTTATATGCCCTTGCACTGTGCAAGGGAGTAAGAGTATGACTGTAGACGCGACCGGTTGTGGGTTCGATTATCACACAAGGAAATGAAATATTTAATATTTTCATTCCATTTCTTCGCTGTATTGTCGATGTAAGCGTGGCGTTGAGTTCCGCTACTCAACACGTGATGTCACCAGAATTCGGCGGAAAGTAGGTAATGGGGTGTTTTAAGCTTTTAACACTGCACTTTAATGTAAGATAATATGATATTTAGATTTTTGTAGTTAATGTTTGTTGTTTATTTATATAGCTTGTTACTTTATACGTAGTAAATATATGTTCAAAATTTCTAATATCTTTATTTACAGTTTCTTGACATGTAGTATGAGGATTACGACACTGGCTGAGTCGAAATTAATCACTATGATTTCTCAAAAAAGCTTCACGCTGTATCTACACAACAGGGTAGCCAGAGAGAACTTAGTGTTAAGACATTCTGTTCAACATTTTCCCCGACTGGGAATGGTACCTCCAACCAGTCGCGTGTGCAGTCACACCTTGTGCCACTGCGCCACCACTGACCTTGACTAAGACAAATTAAGCTTCTAAATTTGTAATAAATCTGAACTTTAAAAAGCAGGCAGCCTCGATAACGTTTTCTATAAAAGGGGATGTCATAATACGTTGCAATAACGCAAATCATGTGGGTTGTGATAACATTATTATTAAATATAAATATATAATTATAGAAATATAATTAATAGTTTTTGTTAGATAATCTCTTTTCATCTTCGTAATTAGAGACAAGTCGTGGCGCAGCGACACTGAATGTAACTGTAAAGACGACAAGTTTTGGGGCTCGGTAACCATTCGAGAAAATGAAATTTTAAAATAAATTCCTGTCTTCGATCTGGTGTCAAGGAAAAGTGGTACGTTGATCAACGCCATTCAACGGAGTGTTTTTACACTGGATTCTCTCTGCCTAACCTGCTGTGTACGGGATACAGCGTGACGCAATAAAGAATCTTCATAATTTTTGTACGGAATTCAACGCCGCGTCTGTCTTGTTGCCAGAGCGAGCAAATAAAAGTTATCGGTTCCTCTGAACGGGAACTGAACTCACACACGTCGCCTTTACAATAAAACGGTGTATCGTAGCGCCGTGGCCAAGAGAATAACAACGTATACAATACGCGTTGCTATAGCAACGAGTCCAGTAAAAAAAGCAATGATTACTTTCTAATACGACATTTTAATTTTACATAATAATGTTTAATATTTACACTCGGGGGAGTGAAATATTTAATGTTGTCATTTCTTCAAAGTCATCTTTCATCGTCATTCTTTTACAAAGCGCGGTCTTGAGTTCCACCACTCATACACAATGGCCAAGTATTCGGCAGAAAAATTGGGCTGGGAAAAATTGTCTTAGCAGTAGATTACCAGGTTTTCTCTGCTTACCCTGCTATGTGCGGGATACACCGAAGCAAAAAAAAAAACTTTAATACTAATTATACTTATATATATATTATGTAATTATAATATCTAAATTAATTTAATCTTGTAATGATAAGCAAGTCACTAATTCTTTTAGTTTTTTTTGCGTATAAAACTAACTACCATTACAAGAATTAATGCTTTGTCATTAACATAAGTTTTTATTTTATATTTAGTCATGATTATATAATAAAAAATTATACGTGTCAGTCATCGTGAACACCAATTACGTCGTGTTCGTTAGATTAGAAATCGCTTGCTGATTTTATCTTTGCATTATATCTATTTAATTAGGAATCGTATCGGGATTTGAACCTGCAGTCGTCCAAGAGGCTCGGATTCAAATACTGCTGAGTTACATTTTTTTATAAATAAGTGTTTTTCTTTGTTATTTATTCTAATCTAGCGTCTCGCGACGCGGGTAATCCCGCCGAACTACTCGATTTATTAATCTGAATTCTGAACACGACAGCCATGTTCTAACTTATACAAGGTGTTTTTGTCTTCGCCACTTTAAATGAAACCACAGTTTTAACTATTCTATAAGATAAATAATAAAAACAAAGCTTAATCAAATTAAGACAAAAGACGTCACACGTTGCGCGTCACACGTCAGTGTGAATAAGCATCGTGAAATAAAAAAAAAATCCTAAGTCTAAACTGTTGACGTATATTAATTAATTTTTTATAGGTATGGGTTTGGAATATTTTTCTATATTCTCCTCCCGTAAAAGGAGTGCAGACGCTTTCATCCTGGATATTGATTTCTTATTTTAAAGCTATTTTAGTCTAAATATTGATATACGTTTTTTACTGAATTATAAGGGAAGTTTATCAGAATGAAATAGTGAATACTGCATAATAATCTGTCTGCTTTCCACTTTCCGCCAAATGGAGGCATTGCTTATTGAGTAGCGGAACCCAACGCCGCGCTTTGCCTCAACGCCAGAACAGAGAAATCAAAAAATTTAATATTTTAAACTTTTAAAAATTTCCTCGAGTGGGAATCGAACTCAGAACCAATCACAGTTGCTGTAACACGCTTGTGTCCCCACGCCACGATTGGCCCCCTTGTCTTTTTTTAAATAAAAAAATACGATTATAAGATAATATCAAATTAACGACAGCTATCAACAGTGCTGATATATTGAAATACCTGGTATTGGCATAAATTCAGTACTAAGATGTATATGATAATATATTTGTAATCTATCAAATATTTTAGCATATTATATGTATTATAGATAGTACACATAAAATGTATCGCCCATGAGGATCTGATAAAATAAAGATGTTGGACTCGTTGAAATAAAAAAATACTTTATTTTCAATTTAAAGTCTAATTTGCAAAAAGAAGATGAATAGTTCATTGTGCTAGATTTGCTCAATCTTGGATTCTTTGGGTGCGAACACCCAGACGGAGGATGTAAAACTGGAAAAAAAAAACTTATTTCGTCAGATAAAAAACGTTGCGAAATTTGAAAACAAACAAAATATTTATTTAAAAGATATTTTAAATAAATATTTTGCGAACTCTGTCGATCAATAATTAAAATGTGTATATATTTCTATGACAATTCACCTTGATAGCTTTACACTTTGTATTAATTAGGTCTGCATCTATTGAAGTCAAGGACTGCATGTGCAAATTTGATATCAGCTCCAAAAATATGGCCTCATTTTTAACCAAAAGCACGTAACTAATGATCTTTATAAATCGTAAATAGAATTTTATATATTTTTTTTTAAATTATACAATATTTTTTAAATATTTTATCAATCATATTTTATTTTCATTTTTTTAATACGATTACATACATAGCGATTGGCAGGTAGATTGGCAAACTGATACAGATGATAGAGGAGGTAATTTTCAATTATTAGCGAAGCTCTTACTGTTCAAAAGTTTATTTCGTTGTAATGCTACTCTTCCTAGACCGTTAAACCTAAAGCTCTGAAATATTGCAGGAACGTTGTGGATGTCGCAGTGAGTACGGGTGATGCCCCATACTTAGAATTTTTGCGTTTCGGAGATTTTCTCCATTAAAAAAAAACTAACCAAATACCACATGTGCGCCATAAAATGCTCGAAAAAAATATTTTTTAAATATCCTTTAAGTATCTAACTATTAATTTTTAAGTTAGAAGTTACTACGTTTAAACAATGATCTCGACTGCATCTCGATCGATCTTTTATAACCGGTGACAATTTACATTAAAATATTAATTAAAAAATGTACAAGAAAGATGATTACTTAAATAAAAGATAGAACTGAATGTGCTAACATATTAAACAATAAGTACTTATCGTATTGCACTCGCATTGAAATATTCTCTAGAATACATGTAACCCGTTTTCTATATTATAACGTTGTGAAGGGAATTTATTATTTACGTAAATTATATATGTATATAGATTTAATTATAAATACGTAGGTATTTAGGTTTAGGTTTAAATTTATTGATTATAGATATTTTTTTTATTTTTATTCTAATATATATAGTATATCCAATCATCATTCATATCATGATGAATAATAATAACTGTAATTATTTTTTTCAGCTTCACGCTGTATCCCGCCCACAGCAGGGTAGGCAGAGGGAACCTCGGTGTTAAGACACTCCGTTCCCCGCTTTTTGCCGAATTCTGGAGGCATTGCGTGTTGAGTAGCACAACTAAACGCCACGCTTTGCCTCGACACCAGAGCGAAGAAAATGGAAATATAAACGTAAATATATATTTCACTTCGTCGAGTGGTAATCGAACCCACAACCATCGCGTTACAGTCACACCCTTGCCACTGCGCCACGACGGCCTCATAACTATAATACAAAACTATTATTTAGAAGTTAGAATCAAATGAGTTTTACAATGTAGTATTCTTTTGTTGTCCGTAGGCTATGTGATATAGCCGCGTTATGGCAGGCTTACACAGAAATCTGTATGAGATTAGATAAAAACAATCGCAGTGCAATAAATTAATATAACTACTTGTTGATTAAGGCCATGAAGCATTCACGTGCCTAACTAAATTAATTGTAAAAGTTCTACAAATACAAAGTTCCTATGGCGTGGAGTTCGGCTCTGCCGTATGCAATGTTTCCAAAGTTATCGATAACTTAAAAATTATCGACAAATACTGTATATCGTTAAAGAAACTTGCGAAATTAAATGGACCGATATGGACTGTGCCCACCCCAGAACAGTCTGGACCCCACTCGAGAAAATTTACTTATAAAAAATAAAAGATAAAAAAACAATATTTACATGAGAATATCTATTCAAAACTAAAGGTGTGACCCCCCCTCCCCAAAAAAAAAATATATCTTTATAGAAATGCGCCATGACCGCACTCAAAGCACATTGTTAATTGTAATTGATCAGTATAAATTAAGTATAAATGCGAATAAACATTAATTTATCAAAAAAAAAAAATAATCTATCAAGTTGCTCATTGATAATAATTCAATTCATAAAAGTATGCAGTGTATATCGATGTTTTCCTATCTTGTAAAGTATCCTGTACAGAAAGAGACAACTGGTTTTTTAATTGTTAGTAGAATGTGGAAATTACTAAAATAGTATTTCAAAACAATGATGAAGTCTATTAGCCTGTTCTGGAAAAATAAAACGCGGCGTTAAGTTCCATCATGTTGTGCTTTGTGATCTCGGCCTACAATAGGAGCACCCTGGTAATGTTGGTGTCGTAAGAGGCGACTAAAGTACGTGTGGTAGAGTCGGGTCGCCAGTAATGGCAACACGCATGGGCAGACTCGACCGGATTAATACCACCCTCGGCATTTAAAACCGGCGTGAAGTAGTGGCTCTTATCACTGCGTTTCAAATTAGGTAATGCCGGGCCCCGGCGCGCAACCCCTAATCTTAAAGGCCGGCAACGCACCTGTAGCTCCTCTGGTGTCGCATGGGGTCGTGGGCGGCGGTGCTCACTTATCATCAGGTGACCCGAAGGCTCGTTTGCCGTGTCCTTAACATAAAAAAAAAACAGTCAACTAGCTACTTCTCGAATTCGATAATGGAGAACAGAATGTCTTGACATTTTGATTTTACATAAATCGTGAAGCTGGAAATACTTGGGTAACAATCATTAATTATTAAATCAGCTTCACGCTGTATCCCGCGTAAAGCAGGGTAGGTGGAAGGAACGTCGCGTTCAGACACTCCATTCCCCACTTTCTGCCGAGAGCGAAGAAATGTAAATATAAACGTTAATAAATATTTCACTTCCTCGAGTGGAAATTGTACACACAACCGTCGCGTTACAGTCACACTCTGTGCCGCTGCGCCACGATGATGAGGCCGTCATCATTAATAATGAAATAATAAAATTAATCATAATGATGATTAACGCTTTAATCTAAAATGTCGCTAGCAAGGAAAATATTTAATTACATAAAAACATCAAATAAGTTTTATTATCGCCATATACTTTTACATTCCAAACATTAACGGTTTATGCGAGGCTCTTATCCATATCTAAACATTATCTAATATAACAACATGATAGAGATTTCATGCTTATATTGTTGCATTATAACAACTCTTTAACAAGATTTTTATTTATTTTATTTCTCGAATATATAGCGCTTATATAATAGCGTAGCATAAGCTTATCTTTTATTTCTCCACTTATTTAATAGATAGGGTAGTTGTTTTTTTAGTGTGTTTTTGTTTTTGAATGCAGAAATTGCATCTCCGTAACATATAACGATATACGACTAGGGGGATCTGGTCGTTTTGGAAATTATAATTATGTTTATAGTAATAATTGATAAATAAACTATACATTTCGACTCTATGGACAATACTCTCCTTCACTCCGCTCTCAACTTTTCTCCAAATTTTGGAAGGATTGGAAATATTTCGTAAGAGTTTAAATCATAGACTTAAGAAAACATATCAAAAATATTATTGAAGCGTACCTACTACATACCTTCTAGGTTTTATAGACAAGAGAATGTCTTAACACTAAGTTCCCTCTGTCTATCCTATCCAGAAACAGGTTACAGCGTGAAGCAAAAAAAAAGAACATATACCAACGCCTAGTGCGATTCATAATGGAAATTTATTAGTTTACAAAAATATGTACAAATAGTACACGAGTTAGTCATTTTGCACACGTTTTCATTTGTTTTCACGGTTACACGACACGAGCCCGTCTCTGCGTTATAATCTATTTACTTATCTTTAGTCAAATACGCAAAAACGGCCGATTGTTTGGATAAAAGTATACTAGTTTACTTATAGTTTTAAAACACAACCTTATACTGTAATTTCCGTATTTTTATTAAAATAAAATCTATATTGGGTGCAACAATGACGTTTATGTTCTTTTCTTTTTTAATAT
>JBAIZZ010000719.1:0-13828 GCA_037355905.1 Heliconius aoede | reverse complement strand
TACCATCAGGTGACCCGTGCGCTCGTTTGCCTTGTCCTTTTCCATAAGAAAAATATATATATATAAAAAAAAATCTGCTAAATATTTTTTATATAGATCATTTATGAGAGGATCAAAATTTTTATACTTTATATATTATTACTATGCTGTTAAACCTTTGTTTTTATTATTATACTTTCAAACTTTCTACACATTCATAAAATATATTTTTATTCAGCTATTACATTATCTGTAATGCTGTGGCACAATGGGACAGTGTCCAAATGTTAATATGGGTTTGTTGCCATTTAATTTACTATTATACAATAACGATTTTGGTTATTATGGTTTTGGTGATTACAATTAAATTATGTCTATTTATCTGTTTTAGAAGACATTGTTCAGTTCTGCCAATGATTTTGTAACATCTCAAAAACAGGAGTGAAACTTAGAGAAAATGGTGTCATAACAATATGTTCCTGTGCTGTATGGAAAAAATCATGAAGCTGTTATTATGTTACAGTAGAGTTTATACTTCAGTGCAGTAAATGTGGTACTATTTTTAATTACTCCATTAAAAAGTATATACTATATAAAAAACATATGAAATAATATGTGTATATGAAATAATATTAAAAGAAAAGTCTCATATAATAATTTAATAATTTGACAGATACAGCTTATCATATATTTGCTAATCAAATTAATTTTGTTGCATTTCTGAGTACCCAACAAGAGAAGGCCAATGATCAATGGACGCACTTGAATATGAATGCACTCACTGTATGCACATAGTGGGAACATTCGCACTAATGTAAGTAAACTTTGTTAGTATACTTTTGTTACACATTTAGAGTAGAGTTGCATTTCATTTTTTAATTCTGAATAAACAGAAACAAAAAAATAACTTAATTAAGCAAATTGTAATGAGTTTACATTTTAATTCATTTACAAATAATCACAGTAACACAGTAATAAATAATTACACTGCACTTATATTTAAATAACAAAACATATGTATGTATCATTGTCTAGGTAACTTCAATGCCGATATACGATAAATACAGCGAAAAATGTTTCTACTAACGTTATCGCTTATTGTGCAAAATATATTTTGTCAACGATGATAAAAATAAATACTGTCGTTGCTAGAACTATTTTTCGTACTTTGACGTCAATAAATGTTAAATAATAGTTAAGTAAATCACTTTTACCTTCATATTTTGATACCGATTGGCCTTGAATTGTTTTCAATGTCAATGATCAATGTAAAGAGGAAATTGCCTCATATAAAATTAACAAGATCACAGATCAATCAGATAAACAGCAAACAAAGCGTACGATATATCAAAATATATAAAAAAAACTTACCAATAAATAGTATCATAAAATCCAGTAACACTTTTCGCAATAAAAATTTGGAATCACGATCTATTGATATCGAATGGGTGCGAGCGTTCGGTTTGCGGTCGTTTCTCTCCATTTTTACCAACAATTATTTATTTATTATTTTCAATAATATTATTTCGGTGTACAATGATTTATATAAACGTTCCGAAACGTCAAAGCGGACTGAACGCGAACTGTCAATGACACACGTCAACACACAGCGCATGCGCGCGCCGACTGCGGCTACAACGGACGGCCACGATACGAGCTGCCGGTGCGTTCGGAAAGATAATTAAAAAAAACAATTAACGTTACATACATTAATTAATCGCTACTAGATAATGCATTTAATAGTTTAGCTGTAATTTTAATTAATTTAAATAGTTCCAATCAATTAGAAATGTACAATATATAATAGTTTTTTTTTAAATAAAATATAATATTAATTAGTATTTCATGTTGCATGACTCTTATTTGTAATAATGTATAAAGACCGGCCAACTCGCGGCTTCGACCGCATATCACTTATAATACTTTTATATCGCTGCATTTGTAAACAGATTAATACGTTCAATCATGAACACTACGTGATAGGACGCCATCGGCGTTAAGGGCGCCAAATACATCCAAATTATAATACATGCTATAAAATCTAAAAATTATGTTTATAAAATTTCCTTGATGATAAAATAACTTTAGCTCGTAAGTTTTCAATATACATGTAAAATAAAAAATTATAAAATAACCTTAGAATATTCAATTATTTTTTGTTACAAAATGCTTTATTGTCATTTATTTATGAAAAAAAAGCTTTCATAAAAACAAATGGAAAGTAAATCGGGCCAATAGATCTTAGATCTTAGCGTTTAAGCAAACAAACTTTTATGCCTTATTATATTATTAAAGATAATAATGTTATAACTATATTATGGTTGAAATTTTGACTAAATAAGAAATGCAATGTTTGGTGTGTAATTGTAGTGGGGTGAGCTTAGAGCTTTGAGTTTTTTTTATTTAATAGGAAGCCAACTATGCATACAATAATAAATACAATGAAAAAACCGAAACAAGCTTAACAGACTATAAAATAAATTGTAAACCGCACTTAAAGGCTGACTTGACAAGAAATTAACTAAAAAAAGAGAACAAAAAAATCAATCTTTGAAATCGAAAAAAATAAAAAAAAACTTATAGAGTAAAAGAAAGAAAAGGAACAGAATAAACAAGAAAAAGAAAGTACAGTTCTTTGATTAAAATATTTAAATCAGCTTCACGCTGTATCCCGCACACAGCAGGTTTGGCAGAGAGAAGCTAGTGTTAAGACAGTCCGTTCCCCAATTTCCATAGAATTCTGAAGGCATTGTGTGTAGAGAGGCGGAACTCAACGCCGGGCTTTACCGTGACGCTATAGCGAAGATGATAAAATAAATTTTAATAAATAATTCATTTTATCGAATGAGGATCGAACCCACAACCAATCTCATTTACTGTCAAACACTTGTGCCCCTGCGCCACGACTGGCCCCAAACATAAATATATTTTATTGAAGAATATTAATTCGGAGAAATAAAAAAATAAAAAATAAATTGCATTAAATAATCTCCCGGTACAGATATAAGTTACAACACTTTGAATCGATACTTTATCTATAATGGTTAAGTTAATGGCTATATTAAGCGTATTATATAAACTATAAATACAACTTGTTTCTCAAAAAGAGATTAATATACTAAGATTAAAATGTTATTATTATGAAAGAACGCAGAAGATATTGTTACCGCCATTACATTTTCAAGACGTGTTGATTGTAGGCGATTCTTGCACTCGGTGTAATATTTACACACACCTATTTAATACTTATATATTTACTTCAGGGTCAGTCACAGGCGTAGAGGCGCAGGGGCACAGAGTGTGCTGCTGCAAAATCGACTGGTTGTGGGTTCGATACCCGCTCGAAAGGAAAAAAGAAAAGAAATATTTATTTAAATTTATATTTTAATTTCTTCGCTCTGGTATCTAGGCTGAGTGCGGCGATGAGTTCCGCCTCTCAACACGCAATAGCTTTAGAAACCCGTGGAAAGTGTGGAACGAAGTGTCTTAACACGAGGTTCTACCGTTCCTACCCTGCTGTGTGTATTTGATTTTAATATTTTAGTTTCTTCGGTCTGCTACTAAAGCATTAGCGCGGAATTCGGTTTCACCTGCCTTAAGAAACGCAGGAGATTAGAGAATGTCACAACAGCCTCACTTTATAAGTATAATGTAAAGAATATTAGGTTCCCTCTGCCTACCCTGCTATATGCGGGTAACTGTAATGTTGATAAAAAAAATAAAAAGATAATTGGATAGTTATTTAACCTATCCAAAAATATCCAAGGAAGCTTAAAAGCTTAAAAATTATTAAAACATATTTTTCCACCGGCATGTTTGTTCAAATAACCGCAAAGTGTCGAAATGAAGTCATAAAAATGTTAAATTTCTTTTAAATTTCACAGTTGAAATTTCCGAACTACGCACAACATAATATTAAACTAGGTATGGTCGGCTTAACGGTGCCTTTTCAATTTACTGTCGACCGTGGAGATGCGATCCGACAGGCGTACGTATCGCAATTACAGGGTTCCGTAGATAAATATTAATATAACTATTATACTATACTCGTACTGTCACATTACCGACATTGTTACCAATATAATAAATAGGAAAATTAATCTGTTTCACGCTGTATCCCACACACAGCAGGGTAGGCAGAGGGAATCTGGTGCTAAGATACTCCGATCTCCATTTACCGCCGAATATTTTGAGGCATTTCATGTTGATTGGTGGAATACAACGCCAGCCTTTTGCATTGATGCCAGAGCGGCACCCTTGCGCCGCTGCGCCACGACAGCCTCAACTATTATGTTAATAATGTTAATATTAGCAATCACTTTACACAATTTAATTTTAAGCGTTCCGTCGTAAACCACTCGTACCGCACCTTGTTTTAAAACCCCCTATCCCTTACAATTTACAAACCCTCTGTTCCGTACAATTTTCTAGATATTGAGTGTTGATTCTTTGAGTTGTAAAACTCAACGTCACGTTTGTCTATTGGAACAGAGAAATGAAAATTATTTAATAACTCTCTAACTTTCTAAATTATTTTCCTGTATAGGAATCGTACCTACAACCGTCGAGCTTACATTCAGACGATGCCCCATTGCGCCACGCGATGCCTCATTGAAAATTGTATACAAAATATTTATTTATATATACAGAACACTTTACTAAAAGTGTTTTTTACACTTAGCCAAGTGTATTTAAAGGCATGCCGCTTCAGTAGTAATCGGTAGCTTTGTACCGACACCTGTGGACCCTTTAGTCCCTTTTGTGTTTACTTTTTATTATTGGTTTCATTTTCAAAGACCTTTTCTGTTTGAATGTAAACTTCGGTATATGTCATTTCAATTAAATACGTTGCATTCATGTTGTTTTTTATTGGATTCCTTAGCTTTTTATATACTTGTCAAAAGTTGTATAAATTAATATTACTACGCACACAGCAGGGTAAGCAGCGGCAACGTAGTGTTACGACACTCCGTTCCCCTTTTTCAGCTAAATTCGAGAGACATAGTTGAGTTGGAAATCAACGCATCGCTGTGCCTCTAATTGAACGAAGATATGAAAATATAAATTTAAATAAATATTTCGTTTACTCGAACGGGGATTGAACCCACAACCAGTTGCGTTAACAGTGACACACTTGTGCAATTTCTATTTTTCAATAAGTATATATAATTTTTATGAAATTTAGTTTGGATATGGAAACTATTATTATTATTTACATTAATTATGTAGTAGCTTAAATAAATTTTATAAATTAGTTATCGTATTGGGTGTACAAAAAAATTGTAGACATTTAATTATTTTGGTAAGTACTTATACTAGTTAGTTAATGATTTGACCCCATGAAAAGTATTATGATTCATGTTTTTTTTAGCTTCAAGCTGTATCCACAGCACGGTAGGTAAGGGAAAGTTGGGAACCTAGCGTTAAGACACTTCGTTACCATCACCGCCGAACTCTGGAGGCGGAGGCGTGTTCAACGAAGCGTTTTGTCTTGTTATCAAAACGTGGGATCGAATCCCCAACTGTCGCTATTACAGTTGGACAGCCGTTGCTAGTCGACGCCGTCAATTAAAATTTATCTATTATTATTTTTTTCATAATTAACTATATCAAATTCAATTTCAATTTCAGCTTCACGCTTTATCCCGCATACAGCAGGGTAGGCAGAGGGAACCTCTGTGTTAAGACATTCCGTTCCCCACTTTCTGCTGAATTATGGAGGCATTGCGTGTTGAATGGCTGAACTCAACGCCGCCCTTTGTTGCCTCGACACCAGAGCGAAGAAAAGGAAATATAAGCATAAATAAATATTTCACTTCCCCGAGTGGGGATAGAACCCACAACCGTCGCATTACATTCACACCCTTGTGCCGCTGTGCCACGACTGCCTCATTTACATTTATTTTTTTTTATTTAAAATAAAATTAAGCGACATCTACGAACGATAGCTAATATAAAACTTTCTATAAGCGTCATCTAGTGGTACATACTAAAACACCTAATATTGAAAATGTTTAAGTTTTGAATAAATTCTGTTAGATGGCGCTATTTCAAAGTGTATTAAATAATCAAAACTTTTTATTCGATTCATAGATGGCGCTGCAAGTCACAACTTCAACATCATGTATTTTCAAAACAAAAAAGTACTTTTTGTGTACTTTTTACAAGTGAAGTGCCCTCTTTGCATTTTTCGTATTCGTCCGCTTATCTACAGGGTGCTCAGACGTTAAACAACTATATTTTACGTGATTGTATGAGTTACTTACGTGACTTATACTTATGTTGTTAATAGGCAAGCTTGTACTTAGGTTAGATCTATGGTTTTTCATATCTATTATGATAAAATGATTTTAGTTCTGTCTGTTCTACACATCTTACTTCTTCTTCTCTTTCTTTATTTTCTTTACCCCGCACATAGCAGACTAGGCAGAGCGTCATGCCCACGCGCTACGGCTTTATTTTATTTTCGTGCATGATTTTAATTTACTTGATACATTAATAAATTAGCTTCATGCTCTATTCGGCATATAGCAGGGTAGGCCGAGGAAACGTAGTGTTAAAGACTCTCCATTGCCCACTTTCCGCCGAATATTGGAGGCATTGTTTACGGAGTGTCGAATCTTAGCGCGCTGTGCCTCGACACCAGAGCGAAAACGTAAATATAAATTTAAATATACATTTCATCTCGTCGAGTGGGGATAGAACCCACTACCAGTCGGTTTTACTCACTCAGTCGGCCTCATATATTATAGTACTATTAATTACATCAAAATAGAAGTCGCTTTATCGTTCAAAACATGGATAATGTATAAGAAAAAAAAATCAAGGTAAGTAAGGATTATTTTTAATGCGGCACAGAGTACAAATAAAAAGAATAGCTGGATTACAAAACAAAAAAAAAATATATACCCACAGCTTTTGGACCCTAAGTTAGTGTCGCCTCTCATCCTACCTTAGAAAAAGCATAAATAAATTATAACTTTTAAACTTTAAAACAATTTTATCAAAAAAAATTACGGGACTTAGACATCTAACTCAACCCAACCCATCACTTAACAATGAAAAAAAATATCTCATACATAGAAAATTTTAAACTCACCGCAATATTAAACCACGCTTTGACAGTGAAAGGATAATCTGGTAGAGCCCGCATACATATTACATAGGCGTCGTTATCTTTAAAATCGAAATGTTTGCGGCGCGACTCACTCACTCACTCACCGCTACTTTGAGGGATTACCAGCCTGCAGCCTCCAAGGCTCTGGTGCCTCGAGATAATCTGGCGTTTGATGTTTTTTAAGTTTAAATATTGCTATAAAATAAATATGTTTGTTTTTATATTATGTTGCCAGGTGGTTAATAGTGGAATGTAAATGTGATAGACTGTGAAATTTCCCTCAGTCTTTACTTAGTTTTAGTGAAAGTAAAAACTGAACTTTAAATTTGTAATAACTTATAACATTATTAATATTCATATATTAATTTTAGCTTCTGATTGTACGCTAATGGTAGACAAAGGGAACCTTACCACCCTTCCGTTCTCCATTTTCCAATGCTAATTTCGATTATTTTTTGAGCGGCGGAACTCAATTCAATGCGCCGCTTGATCTTATATGCTACTATAATACTAATTTTATACCCCCGTGTGGGAATCAAATCCACAACCATCGCTTTCACAAACGCTGTCCCACAACGACGTATAAGACAGAGTTAGTGTAAAATATACATTATTGAAATACACTAGCTTCTTATATTATAAGATATTCTGTTGAATATTCAAAACGTTGTAACAAAGTAAGTTCTATGAAAGTTTCCAGGTAAGACTCTTAGCGGAGTTTACCTAACGTACTGATGGAGGCGAGAGAAGTTGAATTTTGACTCACAAGATATTTACAAATATTTTTATAAAGAAATACGGCCTGAGCTGAGTATTTTGTTGTATAGGTAAGGAAAGTCTTGGCCATTTTTAATGTAACTTATAGTTGCCAAGGTTAATGTTTTTTTGATTTTGTTTATTTTTATTTTCTTATTGGTTAGGTTGTGAGGTCGAGGAGTTGACGGAACTTAATGCCGTGCTTTGCCTTGACACCAGAGTGAAGTGAAGATGAAAATATTAAATATTTCATTTCCCGAGTGGGAAGAACATATAACCGTCGCGTTTACAGTCGCACGCTTGTGCTGCTCCGATTATTATTTTTTTTTTATTAGAAATTTTTATTTATTAGAAAATAATATTAGATTGAGATCCATGGTCCAGTCCATTTCTATGGTCGAATAAGACAGAATGCGGTGTTATATACAATGTCTTAAATTTAACGGAGTTCGTGCTCAAGACTTACTCCACTCACTGCTTACACGCTAAATTTATATGCCTGTTGTACCATACTTGTATTTGAGGCCATCGTTGCGCAGCGGCACAAGGGTGTGACTGTAACGCGACGGTTGTAGGTTCGATCCCCACTCGAGGGAGTGAAATATTTATTTACGTTTATATTTCTATTTCTTCAATCTGGTGTCGAGGCAAAGGGCGGCGTTGAGTTCTGCCTCTCAACACGCAATGCCTCCAGAATTCGGCAGAAAGTGGGGAACGGACTGTCTTAACACTAGGTTCCCTCTGCCTACCCTGCTTTGTTCGGGATACAGCGTGAAGCTGTACTATACATGCTCTAAAGATTTTTTTTAAAGTACTAGACTCAATCCCCATTCTGTCCAGCGATCTTGCTATATACTTATTTTACATAAAATTTACATAATTATGGTAAAGTCTAGTCAACAAAATAACACTTCACTCTGTTTAATAAAACCACTTTTTTATACTAAAGTTAATTGAAGGATGTATGTAGTGTAGACGCACTCTGGCGCAGATGCTCAAGAGTGCGTCTGTAAACGAGGTAGGGTTCGATTCTTGGGGAAATGAAATATTAAATATTTTCATATTCTAGCTCTGGTAACGAGGCAAAACGCGGCGTTGAATTCCGCCTCTCAACACGTAACGCCTCCAGTTTTCGGCGGCAAGTACCGAGCGGAAATGTGTAGTGTTTTAATACTAAGTTCCCAAGTTTCATCTGAAAACGTGAAGTTAAAAAATATATAATATATACACTAGAGACGTATGTGGATTCAAAGCGTTTCAAAAGATGCTGGTCTTAAAAATGGATCTATAAGCTTATTAAAAATACGATACCATATAACGATATTGTAATTTTATTAACAAAACTCACTAAAATAGCTTCACGCTGTATCCCGCATATAGCAGGATAGGCAGTGAAAGTGTAGTATTAAGTTTTCTCTCTTTCTGCCGAACTTTAAAAACATTGCATGGCAAACGTTGCATCTTGCTATTATAACAAAGGACGAAATGAAAATACATGTACTCGTAATTCATTCCCCCAACTGGAAATCAAACTGACAGTCGATTTGCGATTTTTTTTTAATACTCATATAGGCTTGTTTTTGACGACATCAAGCATGTTGTTGATGTGGTCTACGGTGTGATACACGCCTAGAATAGCTTTTCACCTACTCTTATACTTAGAAGTTATGTTTATGTAAGTACCTGTAGGGAATGTACTTTAGGGTAACATTAAGAAAATATATCTCGATATACCTACTGGGACGTTTTTCCAATTAACGCCTTATAGTTAAACTGGAAAAGTTACGGGCCACGAGTTATTTCTACTGGTATCAACATATTTGTTTTTTTTCTTTATCCAAAAGAAGGAATTTGTGATTTTAACTGTAGCCATCGCTATCCATGTAAATATATTCCTAATGTTTATATATTCCTAAACAAAATATATTAATCTACAAATATTTCAGATTCAGAATTTTTAAATAAAAACAATCTTGTTTTAAGACACTCAGTTGTGGCGGAACTCAACACCTCGTCGTCAGAGCGAAGAAATGAAAATATAAAATTATATAAATAAATTTGAAATGTAAAATAGAAATAATTATACGTAAAAAGAGGACTTCGCTGAAACTTGGCTGGCGAAAGTTCTATCCCAACATTTATGTAGATTGCAGAGTGTCATATTTATAAAACTTAAATTGTTTTTTTTCGTTGCCTTCTGCTTGAATGGTGTAAAATTGTAAGGTATTTTTTGAAGAATTTTCATAAAATATACGAACACGAAGGCAATATTAAATATATTTTTTATGTGTACTTGCAAATTTAAAGTTTAATCTGTATTATAGACTATCTATACATTATTACACTAGTTAAATATTTTATTTACTGTTTGTTTATTTACATATATGTTTAGATATTTTCGCTTATATATCTATATTTTAAATAATGTTCGATTTTCATTGTATTTTTTAATACATTTTCACAAGGATCACAGAGCGTCACTTCCCTTTCGCCGCGAGGCGTCAGTCGCTTTACCCGCGTACGCTGTTCCTTTAAGACGTCCAACCAGCCCCAAATCATATAAAAAAACCATTTATACCACAAAAAATATATATAATTAAGTATAATTTTTTTGAACATGTTCTCACAGTATTATTAGAATATTTATATATTGAAGTACAATACAATTTAGTTACATTGAGATGTCGTGGAGTGGAAGGGTTTGAAACTAGTAATAAAGACTTCCCCTACGTTTAATGGTGGTTATAACAATTTAAGTATCGCTATTAGTAGATCCTATCAAGTTGTACACGAACAACGTGCCATTTTCAATCAGATAATCATTTTGAGGGCTATTTTTATGACATACAGTCGAAATTAACTTAAAAAGTTGTTTTAAATAATTAATTAATTGAAAAACATGCGGTTTTCAGGCACTAACGGTCTAATTTGTTGAGTTAGACGCTTGTTTTACCTAATATTAGTACATATTCATTGTGAATAAGGCAAAAACCAAGTTATTATAATATTTCAATAGAAATCATGCTGAAATCTTTATTCTAAAACTTAAATCTTGGAAAAAAAACTATTATATTTAAATCGTGGCTTATCAAAAGAATATTATTTAACAAAAAAATATATATATATTTAGAAAACAACTCTAGCAAAAGTGCAAAAAGTATTCTCAATAAGAAATATCTTGAATATTTAAAGCGTCAGACGCACAAAATGATATCTCACTCAATTGTATACGAAAGAAAGCTTATCCCTTTTGCCTTTACAGTTACCTTTTACCTACAACAGATATAGTAGAGTAAAGCTCACTAATTACATTTTATTACGTTATTTTTTTACACAGATATATATATATATATATATATATATTACATGTTTATACAAATAGTTAGTCATGTGTTTAAATTGTTGTTATTATAGTCTTAATATTTGTTGTTTATGTTAGATGCTTATGTTTACATATCGATAAAAAAAAACAACGATATTTTTTTAAAGTTCTTTATTATATTAATATACTACATGAAAAAACATGATAAAAAATAAATACACAGACAATACACAGACAACAAGCAACCAAACCCAAAAAATCATTCGAAAAACAAGAAAAAAATACCACCAAATATAATCAGAACAAAAAGAAACAAAACTCTAACCGGAAACGCGATCCAAAATTTTCAAGCAGCGATAAATAAACGCAAATTCCTTCATTACAGCCGACAATGCCTACAGTCGGCTACATACAAATAACTGGTACCGTCCAATTTAAATAACAGCCTCGCAAAGCTGAAAAACAAGCCGTAACCGAAGTTGAGAATAAATTAGCAACCACCCTGTATCACCCCCCCCTACCTCGTACACTACCCCTCCCCCCTCGCCAATGTGTACATTGCGCAAAATATTATTTGCCTTGCCAGACGATAATAGGATCTATCGCCACGCCCTGACATGTTAGCTTTGAGGGGCCCCGCCCCAGCTGGGTAGCTCTACCATTGGTCTCCGAAGCTTCCGTCTCTGCCTAACCTGCGTCGTGCTCGTTCCCTCCCGCAGGTTCCTTCTGACGCCCGAGGGGTAAATGTTTTGGTAGGTAACACACACGAGGGTTTCACTCTGCCTCGTATTGCTGAGGATATTTTTTATGCGAATTTTTTTATACGAAGATACCTGAATTGTGTGTTAGAATTCGCTTTATGAGATTTTTTTTCTATAGATAGATAGAATATGGAAGTCCTTTAGCGGCGGATTAAAGTATATTTCTATACGTATCTCCGTAAACAGTTGCTTTTACGCGTTTTTGTTAGATCCTTTTAATATTTTTGCCTTTTTAATATTCCTATAATATATTTTTAATATTTTTCTTGGCTGGTATTACATTTATTTATTATTTATTATATTACTTGACGAATAATTTTATAAGGCATTATGGAATTGTAATATGTCGGAAGTATTAATAATATTATAATAAAGATATATTTAAATGAAATAAAGAATAACAAAGTAAACTAACGTAACGTAACACGTCGGCTCAAGCGCGCACAAATGAACTGACAACAAAATAAAAGGGTCGGATCAACACAAAATAAATACCGCAACAGAGTTAAATCGATACGGATGAAGCCTAATAATTATTAGTCAACGGCCTGAAATTCATGCACAAAGCCCCGACCCGCAGTAATAATAACGACAATTGTTGTGTTTACTGAAACGTAAACGAGTGGAGTGGGTGACCCCCCGGGGGCGGGGCCTCGGGGCTCCGGGCCGGCCCTCGCGCCGCGGCCGCTGCAGTGCGAGCCGCGCCGCGCCAGACATGTGACCCGGCGCGAGCATGGAAGACGACTTGACCATGTACCGCGATATGATCATCGAGGGTGATCTGCCGCTCGACCTGAGGCCGCCTCCGAGGCTTTATCTGCCTCACTATTTAAGAGATGACAGAGAAGAATATCCCCAGGATGATACTTATGTGTCTGTGGATGAAGATACACCGGATTTACCGCCCCCGTCGAGTGATTCGGAGAGATACGATGCGTCCAGTCCCAGTGACAAGCCCAGCTCGCCGAAGAAACCCAAACAGAAGTCCTCGTCACAGCTCATCAAGCCGCCCTACTCGTATATAGCACTCATTACGATGGCAATCCTCCAATCACCACACAAAAAGTTGACGCTGAGCGGGATCTGTGAGTTTATTATGACTAGATTTCCATATTACCGCGAAAAGTTTCCCGCGTGGCAAAATTCCATCCGTCACAATTTGAGCCTTAACGACTGTTTTATTAAGATCCCACGGGAACCCGGGAACCCTGGAAAGGGGAATTATTGGACGTTGGACCCGCTGGCTGAGGACATGTTCGACAACGGCAGTTTCTTGCGCCGTCGGAAGAGATACAAGCGCCCCGCTCCATCTCTACAGCACGCTCACGCGGTAGTAGCGATGCTAGCGAGAGAGGCGTATGCACCGCTTTTACCTTTACCATGCTACCTGCCGCCTTCACCGCTACTATCTCTACCTCGCCCGCCGCCGGCAGCCTTACGGCCGGTGCCTCTACCCCCTCGAGTCCCAGAAACCACAGACACTCGTGGTAAAAGATCCAGGAATGGTTTTTCAATCGAATCTATAATCGGATCACAAGAGAACCAAGCTGAGCCCCGACGGAGCGCGTTCTCGCCGCTGCACCAGGGCGCGGGGCCGCCGGACGATTGGGCCAGATGAATGTTTTAAACCAAGTGTGTTTCTAACGTCTCCATCACAATGGACACACTGATGGACAAATTTAGTTTTTCATTTAAATAACTATTGAATGTGTTCGGAGCGGTTGTTGGGAGTGTAGTGTCGCAACGGGTATATTTTCTTAGAGACTCAGTTTTGGTTTCAAATGAATGACCAAAGCGAAATTAGTTACCAGGTATTGCATATTTTTATAAGTGTTTCTTGAAAAAAAAAAAAGAAAAAAGAAATAATCAAAATTCTGCAAATATATCTATCTA
>JBAIZZ010000718.1:0-13871 GCA_037355905.1 Heliconius aoede | reverse complement strand
TAAACTTAAATCCCTATTTCAAAGGACAAAGTAGAATAAACCTTAAGCTTAATGAATAGAGTGTGTATTCGACCGGAAGTCGTTAAATGGTCAGTCTATACCGGATGTGGAAAAAACTGGTTGTATTTAAGTCGCATTAGTGAGATAACAATCTGATTCGAAATGCAGATTTGCTTTTAGACAAGGCTGACTGCGGTTAGTCTTTGTACTTTGAAAATGTTTAAAAAAAAAAACACATTTTTCGTTATTTGTAACGTTTAAACATGTTTGGTAAATGTATGTGGGTACTTGTAACTATTGAGAGGATTATCGATATTCAGTTTTAAATTCCCACAGATTTTCTAGTCTTTTAGATTTTTTTAAGGTTCACGTTATATACTTATTGCTTCTAGGAGAGTAGGGAGAGTAGCGAGTACCTGGGAACCTAGTGTTAAAATACTCCGATCCCATTAATACATTTAAGTTCCCTACTTTCTGCTGAATTTCGGAGGCATTGCGTGTTTTGGTTGATTTTATAGTCGATATTTCAAATGTATTTATTGTGGTGATAGTATTCCTACATATTCTTAATTATCATCGACTAAATGGAAGCAATCACAAATCCAATACAAGAATATTTTTTACAATTAGAACGAGTAGTTCCTGAAATAAGTTTTCGACAACTGACAACTTCGAGATATTATTTAATTAATAGTGTAGTTGAAATTTTCATGACAAAATCTTTAATCTCTTCATATAATAGATTTTTAAAGGCTAAGCTAAGTATGGCGTTGCTTTTGTGACAACAAAAATTATCAGCTTATTTTGTTAATTAAATTATAAAACGCGCTTTTTCGTGATCCTTACAAGTGCTGTAAATATTCTTGCAGCTGTATACGAACCGAAACTCTTGTGGTTTACTAATAACCTCTGAAAAAATCCACTATTAAGATCGTGGCCCTAACTTTTTATGAATTTATAATATTATTTAATTATTACTCAAACATATAACAAGAAGGCCACATTCAAATTCTGAGATTACATTTCAAAGTTACAGGTTGCCTGGTGATTGCTTGTGGGGAACAAGCGGGTAAACGCAACCGGTTGTGGGCTTGATTGTCACTCGAGAAAATGAAATATTCCATATTTAATTTTTTTCGCTCTGGTATCGAGGTATGACGCGGCGTTGAGGTCCCCCACTTAACACACAATACCTCCAAAATTCGCTGAAAAGAGGGGAACTCCTAACTCCTCTTCCTCCTTCTGCCTACCCTGTTGAAAAGAGAAGGTACAATTCGAGTTGAAAGTTAGAAACGTGTTTAAAGGTATCTAAATTACAAATAAGAGAGACGAACTTCTTAGCATTCCATGGATTCACCGTGCGGGTGCCGGGTCCATCGTGTGGCAGAGGGAGTAACCCCGAGTAGCCCCGGGACTTGTGATTCCGGGTGTAGGTTTAAAAGAGGCCTCTTTGTGATGATCATCAACACTCACCTTTACTACTCAGGTTTACCCCCCCTACCTAGCCAAATTTCATAGGAGCCTGCTAATGCTGCTTTAGATACTCGTTCTAAGGTAGAACTTACTGCAGTTCTCGACAGGCCAAGGTCTTTCAGTAGGTTGTAGAGAGATTTTGCTGGTATACCTCTCGCTCCCACTTCTACCGCGTATAAATTAACCGAATAGTCATTTTTTATATAATGAAAAAGTTTTCGTAAAATTTGGATTATTTCTAAGTAAGTCGGAAGCAATTGTAGTTTATATAATACAATAATGCTGAGCCCAAGCGTGTGCTTCCTTTAATTCCGCCAAAATGGCGAACAACAATTCTATTAACATTTTTCTCAAAGATGTTCTGCTATTATATTCAATAGTATTATTTAAGAACACATCTTGAGATATTTGTATATCTTGAGATATATTTTATAAATAACTAGTCATCGCCCGCAACTTTGCGTAGACTCTTAAATTTAAATTTAAGCTTAAATTTAAGCTCCAGTAGTTTCACTTATTGTATTTGATGATTTTGTTCATAATTATCAATAAAACAACGTCCCAAAGTATAAGCCTACACGTAATTAATTTAACTATGCTATCAATATTAGATAAACACAGGTCAATAAGCAAAATAAAAATTAGACGCGATTGTTGTGAGTTCGATCCCCAAACGAGAAAATGATATATTATTTATTAAAATTTTCATTTCTTCGCTCTAGTATCAAGGCAAAAACACCCATCCGTTGAAAAATTCAGTGGAATGTGGGGAACGGAGTGTCTTGATACTAGGTTCCCTCTGTCTACCCTGCTATATACGGGACGTAGCGTGAAGCAATTTTTTTACGATAAATGTTATTTATTCAAAATTAGTTTTCATTGCAATGACCTACCAACTTCCTATACAATCGTTATTATTTCTCATTGATCTGTCATCACTAGGTGTAGGCAAAGGCATCAGCTGCACAGTAGTTTCTCACGGAACGAGGACTCGCGACCTGTCACGCTGATCTTAGGATTTTACGCGCACTGCATAGGGTTGTCTCTGTACAGAATTGTTTCATATTTTTTTAGGATTTAGTAATATAAAATATGACTGAGGTAAGATGCACGCAAAACCGTAACTGTTGATGGTAGAAACGTGAATTTTTTACAGATGTTTATTTTTATTATGTGGACACCCTAAAAAGGGATTTTGAAGAAGTTTAACCCTAAAGTGATGAAATAGACGTTGAAATTTTGTGTGGATTTTTTTTTAAATCGCTACCGATTCTTATGGAAAATATATTCAGACTTTTAAAAATATTTCAATGACCATGTGTTTCATAGTTTTTTTAGATTAAATTACACTAGAAATTTTATTTAAGCATTTTATCATTAATTTTAATTTCTATTAACAAACACATTACATTGTTTATCAGTAATTATAACAAATTTTTGTCAATTATTATTTCCATTATATAAATAAAATTTATCATCAATTTTATATTAAGTAGTAGACAACCCTACATCTTGAAACCGGAAGAACAGGGGTGTGAGTATGACCTCAACTAACTGTACCCCTAAAATGTCTATTTCGCTATCACATTGTCCACAAAACGAATATAGAGCGATACGTATTGCAAAAAAATGCAATAAATATCATACAATTGTATTTAAAAAGGGTTTTAAATTTAATATGAGTTCGATTGGGGTCGCTTTGTTCATTGAAAATGAAGCCTTTTCTATAAATGTCTTCAAATCTATCCGCACAATGGTTATTTGTCGTTAATTTCACGATTGTTATGGGACTTCGATGAGATTACCGTGGAATTTATGAAAAAAATTGTCTTTAGTTTTTTTTACAACAGTAACACAGATAGTGTTACTGTTGTGAGATTCAATGTCCTTAAAGAATTAAAAAATATTGCAGTTTCACGTTGTTTTCCGAGTATTTTTTTACAGAATGGACAGAGAGAGACCAGTTCTCCACATTCATGAAGTGTCTAGATAAATTTTCAAATTTTGAATGATGGTGTAAAGAATATTTTATGAGTAAATTTTCTAAAATAGGCAGAAGACTATTATGAGGTGGAGGGAAATCTAAGTTATATATACTTGTAATAGCCCAAGGTGATTCCGACTTCGCCGCAGTGCCTACATGGATATCATTAACGTGTGTGTACCTAATATTGCTTATCTATTGAATCTATCGTATATCACATTAAACTGAAGAAACTCTGCAACTTAATATTGTTAAATATAGAGACATCCTGCTAATATTATAAATGTAAAAGCTAATGAGGAAGTATGTTTGTTCCAGTTTTACTCAAAAACTCGTGAGCGAATTTAGATGAATCTTTACAATAAGAATATATTAAGGTTAGTTTTATCCTGTCGATTACACAAAACACTAATTTTGGTCATAAATTTATATATTTATATCAATATATAATTTATCCGCATACAAATGTTGATAATTATTTACACGAGTACGGCCATGAATTTAAATGATATTTCAAATTAAATATGCAAAATCCTATTTGCTAATAAATATATTGAAATATTGAAGTAGGTATTAGTGTTCTAGAGTACATTTGTTTATTAAGTGGCGGAACTCAACGCTGTGCTTTATCTTGTTACCAGAAATTAACATGAACATAAGTAATTCATTTCCCAAGAGATAATCCAAAAAAAATTTAAAGCTGAATTTTTTGTTTGGATGAAAGCGGTAATCTTGGGAAGTACATAATGAAGAGTACGTACTTCGTATAGAAAGAAAGTTTTTGCATATTTTGCGGATATTCCATTTATTGAGAAAGGCTATATCACCAATCACAATAATATTTTAAAAGGAATCCACTGATATACTTAGTCATACACATTATTTATGTAGACTATTTGACTACTTAAGACGCGAAGTCGTAGGCAAAAGCTAACTTGCTATATAATAAATTATTCAAAACGCTTCTGTTTCTAGTACGACAGCCGCATATAATTATTACGGTATCAATATGTAAATCTCACTAGTTATTAGCTAATCAGAAATTTTTAATTTAATACATTAATTCAAAAACATTTCACGTAACTATATTATATGTATAGAAGTGAACAATAATAATAAATAATTTTACATAAATTTGGTTAGAGACGGAGTTATTTTTGGTATAGGTGTTTTTAACAGCCCTCATGTTGCAGCAGGATGGCTGTCAGCGAAATAATTGATAAAGTTCGACTCCCATTCGAGGGAATGAGTTATTTTCATTTGCAATTGGTCTGGCGAGGCAAATATTATTTTCTCTTGTTTACACCCAAAGTCGAAATAATATTTGAGTATAATTATAAAAATTTCCTCTTACCAGTGCAGTTTTTTTTTCAATATTATCAAATCAAATTATTAAAACTAAATTTTAATTGGTAACTTCCTCCATTTTATTACAATCAGCTAAACAAGTCACTGGGCTGAGACGATAACAAAAAAATACCGGAAGGCATTGTCATTGAATAAATTCGCAATAAACATTACATCTTTATTTATCTCATAGATTCATTTTCTGTCTCTTTTATTTTCTGTTGATTAGATAAAGATATAAAATTGAAAGTGAAAGGGTGATTTTTATTACCCTTAATGGTATAAGATTCAAGCTAATATTGGGGTAAAGTGGGCGGAACATACGTCAACATTATAATAAATTACATTTAACATATTGTCGAAAGATATATGACTGTTGGTAACATTTTAAGTATTCTTAAAATGATTGTTTGGAAAAAAATATGTACTTTTTTTTAGTTTTAAGCTTTCTCCCGCCTACGCATGTCAGAGAAAGTAAAGAGAACTTAGTAAGTACGAACTCGAAAGTGTTAAGGACAAAATATTTATGTGAGTGTAATTAAAAATGTATTTAGTTAATTTAAAATAAATATCAAGCCTGCGTAGCGCAATAGTTTCTAGTAAGAAAAAGAAATTTTTTCTTGTAAGAGGACATAGAGCAGCATTTAGTTCCATCGCTAATCTCCCAACATCTAAAAATGAGGCGTTACACGGATGCGAAGTGATCACTGTGGCAGAATTGAACTACCCTTGAGTCGCTCGTATTAAATTACACTAATAAGCCATAAACGTAAAGCTACAATAAACATGTGTTAAGTGATCGTAAAATAAGTAGTACGTGAGAAATAACGATATAAATTAAATTATTACTAAGAATTTCCTTTTCTTAGGAATCTTTCATATTTAGCAGTTGAAGAAAAAGAATAAATGAAAATTTCAAAATATTTTGAAATTTCAAATTTTGGTTAAAAATTATTTTATAGTGTAAACCAAACAGCACATAGTGTTCGATAAAATAAGTTCTGGGTTACATCATAATTTATAAGAGCTGATTATTTGGTACAACCGATCCCCATAACACAGGCACGACATAAACATATGTAACCGAATACTCACCAGAAAATGGTGAATTCCTATTGACAACCAGATTGTGGGATATTAGATCTTGTTTTATTGCGTCGTTTGCGATTATATTATAAAATAGTCGAGACTACTACTATGCTTGTACGGATTTCGGTCGGCAACGGAATGTCTTAACACGATTTCTTCTACCTACCCTGCTATGTATCTCTCACAGTGTGAAGCTAAAAAAAGCTTTCCTTGATATTACATTTGAAGAATATCAAGGAAAACTTAAAATTATATTTTAAATCTTAAAAAAAGTCATATAAAAAGGCACTATCAAAATTTTACAGCTGTGACAAATCGTTACATCGAAGATATCACCAATTTATAGACTCAATATAAAATTTTCATACAAAAATATGTTTCAAACGTCTAATTGAGTTGTAAAATTGTAAAATTTTTAAATAAATATTAAATATCTTGTGACATCTAAATAATGTATATTTTACGTTTTCGTTACTAAATTGTAGCGGCTTAACGAAGTAATAGTTTATTCTGTTACTTATACCAATAAGTAATAACCTAATTGGTGTTATATTCTATTATTGTACGATAAATATATAACACGCAATTATATCGCAGTTTTGATGCTGGACTGTATACGAGATGGTTCATGCTAATAATAATGATAATTAAAGACCTAAAAGTTTATTGCTTGCTTAGTAAATAAATGGTCATCTCTACTCTATTCGTCTTAATTTCACATACTAAATAATCTGACGGTTGTTGGTTCGATGCCCATGCGGAAAAAAGAGAAAGTATAATAAAAATATGCTTAATTTTTATTATACTTTCCCGTTCTGGCAAGACTTCAGCTACTCAACATATTATAGTAACACCTTGGACGCGTGAAAAATTTAAATGGGAGTGTTTTTACACTACCCTCTCGCCGTCTATAATAACCGCTATAATAATAGCCGCTGCTAAGTAGGGAAAAAAACATCTAAAGCTAAAAAAATAAATAAAATAGCTTATTTGGAGGAATTTACTATTATATTTATTAGTTTACTATTCCTAAAAATGAAAGTACAAGTGAGTGCCATTAAAGAATATAATATAAATATAATTTTTCCCGTTAATATTTTGACAGGCCAAATTTAATGATATGTTATTATGGAAAGTAAAATACTTATAAAACTTCCATTGCTATAAAAGTACGCCACTAAGAAAGGAGGGGACACAAACCATGTCTAATTAAATTGCTTTATACAATGTGATAATAATAAATAAAAGTTTATTTATAGGACGCGTTTTAAATTTGCTTCACTTGTACTCAAGTTGTATGGGAACTGTGGTCAGCGGCATTAACGGTGATTTAGCAGGTAAGGGGTGACAAATGTAGGGTTGCATTACATAGCAAGATTCAAGATATTTACTTTTATTATCTGTAAATTATATGGATATTATTTTTTGTCGGATATTATGTTTTTGGAATGTTTAACAAAAACAGTCTTTACTATACATAAGAACTAGGCAAATGAGAAAGTCCACCATTCGACATGTAACGTCTCAAAATTTGTAAATTAGTGGTAGAAAAGAACTGCTACAGGTCTTCACTGTCTCCCTTTATACGAGACGGCCCCCACGGCCCTTTATATGAAGAAAATGTCGAAACGAAAATATCTCTAGCGATATCTAAATTAACATCAAATAAATAGAGATATTATACATATTGGTTTCATATTGACTATCAAAAACTTAGCAACCCTATACGCTATCCGGCTTATTAGCCGGATAAATCATGAGGCAAATCTTTGGTAGTTATTCTATGAAACCCTCTTAACCTTACTGTACTATTAAACAATTGAAATTAAATATCAAAGAAAAGTTGTGCTTAATTTTTTTTTAATTACATTTCAAAAGTTATCTCGAGCACGTCTTAATGTAGCTTTTAAAAGCATTTTAAATATTTGTATATTCTTAGCGCTTGGGGAGGCAAAGCTTAAGCAACCGAGGTGACAGCTCAGGTTAACTTCACTTCAATCCACTCCAAACAGCCTCAACTACTACCCTTGACGTGTTAGATGGTCCATTTAACGAGGAATTCTTACTTTATATCCTGTTCAGCTCAGGCCCACTAGTAATAATTTACAAATGTATAATACAATATTGTATGTTAATTTATAGAATGAATACGTCATAGTATTGACATATGCCATTGGAAGCCGATTAATTACGACCCACTGACGCGTCGACAAGTTGTAACGTAAATAGACGATGGATTTAAAAATAATTTTAATGTCTCTGAGACACGGACCTGATGGTACAGTGGTATATAAAAGTTTGTGGTAAGATAGCTGTGAAATATTAAAAATATGACGTTCTCCCGCAATTTAAACTGTGCTGAATTATTTAACTAAGTTACGTGCGTCGAAATATATTGTTACTTTAAAAATATCAATTTAAGGTAATATTATATTAAATAATAAATATTATTAATATTATTATTAGATATACTTACTGTATTTAGAATAAGATAGAATCGTTGGACAGCAATTTAACAGTATTTCGATTATAAATTGCCTATATCATCTCCTTAAGGCTCGATCTTTGTATCATTTATTACAAAAACCAAGTGGCCGGTTATATTATATATTGAATAAACATAAATATATATAAAGAATTGTAAAGTCACTATGGACGTTCCCACGTACGGGAGCGAGGAGTATAAACCGCCTCCGAGCCCACTCCTAATAAAACTCTAAATAAAGGAGCGATCTTGCAACGCAGGGGATCGTAGATTGGGTGAAATGTTAGAAGATGCTACATAAGATTTAAAAAAAATCGATTACTGCTTTTTCCCACATATCTGGATAGATCGATGGAAGTTAGAGTTGAGAAACTCCGTTCCTTGCGCAAGTCCACACAGATGCGATTTTAAGCGTATTGCGAGTTAAGTGGCGGAATTTAACGCTGCGTAACACTTGGAAAGTTATTTAATTATAAATTCAGAAGTAATACTCTATTTTTAGCTCAGAGGCTCATACATTTTTTATAGCTACAAGTAACGCTAAAAAACAAAACAAAACTATATATAAATTACAGTCTTAAATAACGACCGAATAAGTAAAATATAAATTGGAAATTTTATAATTTTACTTTATATAAATTTTGATACAAAAATACAAAAATACAAAAGCATACCTTAAATAACATTGAAATTTAGAGATTCATCTAAAGTTTACTCGTCTACTGTATAAGTTAATACTCGATATATTCAAAAAATATCATTCTTTATATTATTATATAAAAAATAAAAAAGAAACTATAAACCCTCTGGATAGCACTCCATAATGACGTGGGTTAGCGCAGGCGGCCCGAACAAACAAAATTTACTGTCAGACCAATATGGCCTAAGTTGTATTTTAAAATTGACCATTAACAGAACTGACTCACACTCGAAGGTTATAGGTTCAATTCTCATTACGGGAATATTTGTTCTTTTTTAGCATACGCATTATTCTATACAGCAGAGCACAGACAACCTAGTAGTTAATAAATTGTCTAGTTTAAAAGTAAATATGTTTCACTTTGAACCAGGAGTTCCTGAGATTATCTCATTCAACCAAGCAAATCTTCAGTTTAAAATATTAGTAAAAATAAAGAGACTTCTTAAAAGAAAAAAAAACTACGCAATTTTAAGTTAGGCCACTTTCTTAACAGCCATTGTACTAGCTAGCACTATATTTTTTACTATTTCCATTCTAAACTTATACGTACCTGCAGCGTGGGTGCCCGCGCTGCAGGTGGGAGACGGGGTATCTGGCGAACCAGACAGTCCGGCACCACTCGGTATTCAAAATATGTGAATGATTTGTATTGTTATCTTAAGAGGGTTAGAGATTTTGGAAACGATTTGCCATAAGTTTCGTATTAGGAGGAATATCATATGAAAAATCTAATCCGAAAATGAATAATTAAAAGAATTATTCATTTTCATCCCGTCACCAGAGAGAAGGCGAGAGAGGCCAATTTTTTTGGTTTCTTTTTTCTATTCTCTTTCCTGTGACAAGGAAGTATAAAAAAATATAGTAAGTAAATTATTAATGTAAACTATTAATGTAAATATATTAAACTAAGGCAAAGGGGAAATATGCTACAAAAGACCTCGACAAATCGTAATCAAATTACGTAAACAGATGGACACGGTGACTTCTTTGACCTGACATATGGTATTTGTAGGACACATGTAGTAGAAATTTAATGTTTGATATATATGTTTTTTCAATTTCACGCAGTATTCCATTTACGTAGAAGGGGAAGGAAGCGGGAACCTTGGAAACTAAAAGACACATCGTTCATATTAAGACATTTATAGCCGGCGAATTCTCGAGGCATTCCAGTGTTCAGTGATAGAGTTCGACGCCAAATTAATATATTTTTATTAACTTTAATATAATTTAGTTTAATCATATTTTTTCATTCTCTCCGTTTCTCACACTGCGGTAAATGTGATATACAATTATATCTGCTCAAACGAAGTTTGATTGCAGGTAGAGTGAATTATATCGAAACATGATTAGGGTGATATAAGCCTTAACCTCGGGAACCTAGGTAGGTAGCATGGTAACACCGGGAATTAATTAGAAATTAGCTCATCTGTATTAAAAACTAACGCCATATAGAGAATTATTACGACATAGCTAAATAACCGCAAAGCAAATAGCGACTTTATAATTAAAACGCACAAAAAAAAATGACCGATATTCATACATCAAGAGTCACTTTGAAGATTCACTGGACACTAAAGACACCAGCACCGGAACCGTCAAGGGCCCTCACACATTGAGGGGGCCAGTTTGTTCCGAAAATACTTTATGCTTTTGCACAGAGATCAAAAGACGAATGTGAAAAGACCCTCCACTCCACTCGTGCAGTTTAGCTTTGAAACCATTGAACGAGCGTCATTGAACTGCTTGTAAATTCTAATTCTAGTTTTTATTTGTAATTCCATGAGTAAAATGGACTTAAACGTTCGTTTTTGTTGGCGAGTTCTATATTGTATGTACATGTTTATATGTGTTTATGTCGAATATGTTTATTAGCTTCACGCAGTACACATTATCATGGTAGGCAAAAGGAACCTAGGATCCCAGTATTAAGACACTTCGTTCCTATTAAGACATTTTAGTTCCCCACATTCCATCAAATTAAGAGACATCGCATGTTGACTTGCTGAAGTCATCGCAGCGGTTTGCCGAGTTACCAGAACAAGGAAATTAAAATGTTAAATATTTCATTGACCGAGTGTCTCCCCGAGTCTTGACTCGAGAAATTAATTATTATTTATTAATATTTTCATTTCTTCGCTCTAATAATTTACCAAACTTAATCTCGCGAACTGAAACTGGATTAAAGATTAACAGCACATCTACTTATACATTGTTAGAATCAATAATATCTTAACATTTACTTTTGTCCCATATTAAAACAAGTTCTTTTAAGTTCCTCAAAAACCTGCCAACAATTCCCGTACAAAAATATTCACCCACATCACAATAGGTTGGTTAGGTATACCATTGAATATTCTAATGTAAACCTGTTTTATTTGTTCTTTCGTCTCTGTCATACCAGTAGCTTTGGACAGAGATGGGTGATCAACTTTAATTTTGTCTTTTACCTTCTTTATGAAATCAGAAAAAGATAGAGTTAAAATATTGGGCCCGGGCGTTGGGTTCGTCACGGTCGGACGCCTTCATCAAAGGGGGTGAGGTAGATAGGAGCGATAAAATGCGGTAGACTTAAATAATTTAGCCGGTACGTTTGATGCTTAAACAATCTTGATATTAATTTCTATGAATTATGGCCGTTTGATCCAGATATGTGATAAAAATTATATTTCAGTTTATAAACGTTGCATAGAAGTAAAACAAAAAGATGGTTTGTATAAATTGGTGCTGTCTTGTGAGCTGATGACATTATATATATATATGTATATCTTCACTGTTAGTTTCTAAAAATAAATATATTACATGTCACGCTTTTTTCTCTACAGATTTTTATGGTAGGTATTGGTGTACGACAACTTTACACAATTTTCACTCGATTTAAGAGATTGCTTGATGAGTGGCAGAACTCAAATCAATTCAAAATTAATTATTTGTCCAAATGAAGATCGTATATCCTTTAGGTATTCAAATTTAAATTTCACCTAAACGTAATCTTGTAAATCGAAGCTCACACCATTATCCACCATAATTTACTCATCAGTTCTAACAATATCCAAGTCAAACTAAAGAAAAAGTATAAGCCGTCACCATGATATGACGAATGCGTACACATTCTTAAGCGAGGATATGAATGAGTATCCAACATTAATACCAGACGTTATGGAACCGACCATTCACCCAAACAAATGATAGAAAAAAGGCCGCGCATTATTTATCTATCCCGACGTGTGTCCAATATTAAAATACGAACAATGACACTGTATTGTTGAAAGAGAAAAAATACTTAAGAAAATTTATGTTCTACACCTTAGAAATAAAAACTTCAATGAAAGCCAATGTCTAGCTTGTTTTGGAATTTGACAATTTGTATAGCAATTTCTTGGATTTTTGATAAAATGGTCGAAGGTTATCTCAATTTTGATAGTGTTTTGTGTATTTCTGTATTTCTTTTAGTTTCACGCTATATCCGGGACGTAGTGTTAGCACACTCCATTCCCACCTCGCCGTCTAATTTGCAAAATATTGCGTGTTGATTTTGTCATTTAATCAAATCAGAATCAAATCAGTTTCATTTAATCGAGCGCAGATCGAAGCCAGAACCTGTCACGTCTATAGTCACACGCTTTTGCCTCTGCGCTATGACTGGCCACAGAATAAAATATAGATTCTTATAACCAATTTAAATGAGGATGAGTTTATTTATTTTTCCATTTCCGGCTTTGTTTCTATCGGGCTAGCCAGATAAATTATATTTTTGTATAAAATGTCTAAATAAACCTTTGTACCTAAGTGAAGATATTGACATCTTCACTGTAAAATAATTAATAGTAAGTCGAGTTTTACCTTACACGGATAAGTTTTATCCACTCCTCGACGTAATATAGAAGAATGAAAATGCGTAAATAAAAAAAAATCCCTTTACTTCCACTAATTGCGGTGACGATATAAATGTAACAAAGGCATTCTAAGGTATTATTTTGTAAAGAATCCACTAGCAAAAGCTAGTCTTTAATATAACAGTAAACAGTCGCTCTCATTGTCGACGTAACCATTGTTGAGATATGAGTTTGAAAATTGAAATTTAATGGAAAATATCAAACGGAACTCCGCTGAGTTCTTTGGTCGTATCTCGAATAAAGCATCTGAATTGTAATGAATCATTTTGTATTCATTCATTTTGCTCGAGGAATATTAAACTTTGTAAATATTATATTTATTAAGTTGCTCGTTTTATTCGTCTGTGGTATTTGTTTTTGGTGTTTTTTTAATTTTTGAGTGTGTGTTGTGGCTTCTGGTACCAACGTAAAGTATTAAAGATAAATGATTAAGTTAAGATAAAATAATTAAAAGAAAAAAAAAACTCAAAAATGAAAAAAGAAAAACGAGCCCAAAATTTTATTAGGTTAAAAAGTTAGTACCCTTTTTTCTAGAAATTAAATGGATATTACTATTAATACTAGTAAACTAGGTTGTATAATATTTGTAGTTGTAAAACAGTCAGGTTTTTTGTTTTTATTTTTTATATTTAACAAAAAAAAATTTTATACACAAACTGACTTATTCTATCATTATTTATATTTATATATTTACAAATACTGTAACTGTTGCTAATAGAACTACAAGTATCTCGCTAAGAATTTAAGTATTTTCAATGTTATCATATCATAAAATACCCATAAAATGTTGAAGATAAGGAAAAATATGTAAAGAGCGAACCTGCTGATAAAAAAATTATGATTTATAATATATACAAATTTATGATATATAATTAAGTTAAATATTATCTCGAGTGG
>JBAIZZ010000717.1:0-13918 GCA_037355905.1 Heliconius aoede | reverse complement strand
GAAATATTTATGCCATATTATATTTATGAATGCAATGTTTAAAGTCAAATACCCTTTTTTGAACCAGTGCAGTGTTCATATAAAGTACAAACTGTCACATTTAAATAAACATCCACAGTATTGTGTCATATAGAAGAAAATACAGCAATTTCAATTTTTGTTCGGCAGAAAGTTGGGAACGGAGTGTCTTAACACAAACACAAATAGCAGGGTAGTTCCCACTCTACTTCCCATTTCTGATATATTGCTTATTGAGTGGAACCTAATGCCATGTTAGTTCTTACCAGAATGAAGTAATTAATTTTTACTCCTTTGAATTGACCACCACCGTTGAGTTTACAGTTGGATGCAATACTGCACAAGATATTATAATAGTGTAATCTCTTGATTATAGGACAATAATATTTGTTCAAGTTATAGAAATTAGTAGTAAAATATATTTAATAATATTTTCCAAATATTGATTGGAATGGAGGTTGCTGTATTTGTTTCTTTATGATTTATTTAAGTAATTAATTAAATATTTTAAATATTCAATGACAAATTCCTAAAAAAAGCTAAATATTATAATTATTCTGGAGCTTTTCATGTTAAATGAAAATATGACTGTGACATTATAAACCCAGAATCAGTGAATTTTATTTAATAATTGAATTTTTTTTATATAAATGTCAAGAATTTGACTAAATATTATTACATATTTATATTTTTTTATTTTAATTGATGACTATTTATATGAAAATAATAATAATTCAATGATAAATACAAAATTCTGATTCTGATAATAAATCTTGTTGTAAAGTGACATAAAAAATAAGATAATATGCTGTCCATATTCTTAAAATTTGGCATAAAACTGAAAAAAGTTATTATTTAATTTAAAAAAAAATCATTAAATAATAATAATAATAATATATTGATTATCATCATCATTACAAAAAATATATAAGTTTATTTATTTACACACACCAGTGCAATATAAAATTTTACTATAAGTAAAAGAAAAAAATATTAAAAAATATATATATTATTATTATGAAAGCAGTGCAATTATACTTATACATCTATTTATACATGGAAAACTAGTATTTCAGCAATAACTAAATATATAAAAGAAAATGTACACCTAATGTGTTTAGTCTACCAAAGATGTCGAAAAGGACTGATTGAATCATTAGATTAATCATGAATACCATATATAACTTCCATAGAAGCTTCTATATTTTTTAATTAAAAAGTAAGGATCTATCATTATAATGACGATTAATGATAATCAGGAGCTTGACGCATGCACAAAATCATACAGCCACGGCCGTTGCATATTTTATTACGTCATTTTTTTTACTTAATTGGAATCGAATGTCCAACGTCCTATCGTTCAGCTAATAATACATGCAACGCGCCGTTGCGTTTAGAATTATTGAATTCTTAATATTTAAAATAATTATCATAGCCATATAATGTTATGTAATTAAAAAAAGAAAATATTAACGTTTACCCTTCTATGGATAAAAAAAGGCAAATATTTTTTTTTCTCGTAAAAAATCGAAGTTGTGAAGGACCATGACTTAAAATTTTAATCGATCAACATTTTTATGG
Source organism: Heliconius aoede (assembly GCA_037355905.1). Lineage (NCBI taxonomy): Eukaryota > Metazoa > Arthropoda > Insecta > Lepidoptera > Nymphalidae > Heliconius > Heliconius aoede. The sequence goes on along the minus strand of JBAIZZ010000717.1, from coordinate 12,319 downwards.
TACGAAATTTTTGTAATCTTGAATATGACGCATTCTATTTGCACATTTGTATGTTTATATTAGGTGAAGATTAATTAATATATTTGGAGGAGGCCATCTCGTATTTTTGCTTCAAGCAACATCTGGTAATCCTGTTAGTATAGTATTTTGTAACGAGTCGGGCGATTTTGAGTGATACATGTCCAAATAATATTATATTCTATTCTAGATACCTAGATATAAATTGTTGTAAACATAAATGTAACTTGGGCTCTAAACCGCATATATGATAATGTCGCAACACGATTTTGTACTATAATTTAACAATAATCGATTAAATTACCAATTCAGATTCGATCTTGAAAACATTCGAGTAGATAGTACTCATGCATAATCGCTCGTCTCTAGTCTTAATTATAATTAGACATCGGTAATAGTTATACAACGCTGTGAATTGTCGATGTCTAAATGTAGTTAGGCGATTACTGTAACGAAAGTGCAAACGAAAACTGTATATTATAGATTTTGACCGCCATTTTAGGGTATTTTTAGACGTATATAAATATTGCCCAAATGTATGACCATACCATCGATAACTATTAACTTTCCGGTCAAAAATATATAATATAAGTGTTAGTTCGCGCTGTTTAATAATAAACTTCGACTCGATATTGTCTCTCTAATTCATTTGATTGTATAATCGCTATTTATTATTACATTTAAGTAATGTATAATTAATAATTTATTATAGTAAATAGTACTATTATAGATTTCTTTTTGATGTTATAATAATTAATATATCGTATTAGAGTAAGATTGAAAAAAATTAGTTCAACATAAAGGTAACCAAGTAATACAAACCTTATTATATATTTGTCATTATTTATATAAACATGTTTTTCGTCATAGCTAAATTATTTCTAGACTCTAACGCATATCAAAGTGCTGCTGAGGACAGATTCTCATAATAAGTGAATGGAAGGAAGGCTTGTATTATGCATTTTGTATTAAGTTAATTTCTATATAGAGCATCGTTTCCGTTGCTAGTCTGAGCTCAGCCGATCCAACCCACTTAAGTGGGAGATAGAATAATTAAAGATTTTTGTTTTCTTCATTTTTTGTACCTAAAATGGAATGGCGACGGCAATCGGTGGCATTAGTTGTAATACTGTTAAGGATAAATATTTCATTAAGTATAATTATTTATTGAAAGTACTTAACTTTCATTGAACTAGTCAGTTATAATTTTGCGCAACGTTAAATTTAAGTACCTCTAGTATTTGAATGACACTGTGTTCTGTAACTTAAATCTAGTTTAGGATTTGGTTTAAAATTATGTTAGTGTGGTGTTTATAAATTATAAGTATTTATGCACACGGAGACACGACAACGGTCTGTAATACTAGTCACAGGTGTACAAATGTACCTCACAATTGCTTCCAAATATTTTGGATGATTAAATTACATTTGTTCTTTATTACGATTTATTTCTCAATATTTATATATAAATATTTTTCTTGAGCTTTCAGAATCTGTATAGATTATAGTTAGCTTACGTTTCAACTTAAATATATTAAATATCTGTCAATTTTTGACACCATGTTGTAAAAAATTATCACCCAAAATATTTAGGACGGTGAAAATTTAAAATGATAGCATAGTTTTCGTTGTTGTGTTGTCCATGACTGGAGAAAGCTTACAATTATTAAGTATGAAGCACAGAGTTGTGATGAATGCTCATGCAACGGTCGTTTTAACGCCATCTTGAAAACAATCTGTCACTGGCGGCAATCGAGTAAACGCACCTGTCCTGTCATTCGATTTTTTTTCTTTTTTTTATTGTGCTGTTTATTTGTGTTTAGTGTAATCTCAGTTAATGACTAACATTCAATTTAAGTGTTTATTTATCCTAATAATAAATTTTGTTTATTTTTTCTCTCTCTGGGCAGGTTTGGGTAACGTAAGGTTTGGCCTAGGACGTAGATAGACATGTAAGACAGAGTACAAATCGCCGACAATGTGTTGAGATGTTTGGCTTACATACATTAATCTTGAAATGTCAACGAATGTAATCTGAGTAGGGAATAATGATATAGGCATTAAATATCGACATTAGCAATAATGTACTAAAAATATTCTTTTATTTTATCCTTTTTTGATTGTTTTTTTTTTCAAAAATAACTTGACAGTTAGTCTTGTTAAAGTTTATAGCATCAAAATGTGTTATAAGTATGATAATGCACTTTTGAACTTATTGTACATATTAGATTGACTGTTCTTTAATTGCCTTTAAGGGCCTATGTGGCCGTGAGAAAGCAGTTGTTAGATTCTTTCTATTGAGTTAATTTAATGCCAGTCATTAATTTCATTCACACTTATATTTTGAAAAGTTGTTAAATTTTTTTTTAAATTATAAAGACAAGAGAACTTTTATATCCATTGCCGTCTTATTATTTTTAATATAAAAAAATGCAATTTTGCAAATCATCCTATACATTTTATAGAATCGTAGTCTATAGATTAATCGTTTTTTAGATTTTTTTTCTTTAAAGTATTCAGCTATTTTAATTCATATGTAAGAAATTGAGCTTCATTCTGATGCTATATGAATTTTTTTAAAATATATATTTGATGTTTTTACTTGCCACATTTGTTCGTGTTATAAATATGGTTATTGATTCCAAGCAAACAACGGAACCAAAGAATAAGGGAGGATAGATTTGGCAGTCAATTTTTACATTTCTACGAGGGGTGATTGTATCCATGTCACCCTAAATAAAGTTCGTTGAACCCGGGCCTACTCCGTAACGCAATAGATAAGGGTTGTCCAAAATTGTAAATTTAAGGCACCCCTATGTCCTATGGACTGATGTAGGTCAATTTTTGCATTAAAATATAACATGGTAAGGACCAAAGAGTAAAAAATAATAATAAGATCCTTTCAACAAAATGAAAATTCACCCCCTGTCTAAAAATGGGTTTAATAAAAAGCAGTTATTTTAGCTTTTATTCTTTCAGCAAAGAGATTGAGTATCAAACGACGGATTGAGGAACGCTTTTTATTACAATATACCTAAAATCTTGTTAAGTAATAATATTTTTTTAGCGTCTTGTTTCAGCGTCCTTTTCCTTTTTTTCGCGCTTTCTTTTTAATTTGCCTGAAAGTTTTCTACTGAACGTGTTTTTAAGTATTTTGTGTTAAACACGTTAATACAAAACTAAAACTCGCTCATATTTTTAAATTGCGTTGAATTTTCATTTTCTGAGCCCCAAGATACCATAAATCTGGTTATTTGACATTAATTCCAGTTAAATATATCCGATATTCGAACTCGAGGTAAACAGTCTTGACAGACATAAAAACAGACGATTTTTTTCGAATGTGCTTTATTGCTGTTGACCTGGACTGGTCTTAACGACGTCACCGGACGGGGACAGACGAACAACGAAATGATATAAGAGTTACATTTTTTTATGTACAAATGGAAAATGTTGATTATTATATGTGAAATTTATATATGAAAATATATGAAAATTAATATTTTTAATAACATTAAAAATATTTTCTATAAAATATTTTCATTTTAATTTTATTTTCTGGATAAATTCAAACGTAATTGTATAATTTTTATTCAATTACTCTTTGCTTTCCAGAGGTTGGTAACATTACATGTAATGACAGTTTATGACAATTCGTGAAGGTATTATTTAATAATTATTAAGTTTACTTTTGTAATTTTGCTTTTGTAGTGGTAAAAACTTTAAAATATTTATAATTTGCGAGTAATCTTTCTATATTTAGTGTTTAGTAATATTCTTCAGGTTATGTTTATAAAAAATATATATTCCACTTTTTAAATATATGTAAGTACAACATATTACTTTGGTGAAGAAATCAAAACCTTATGCATATCTAATATAACATTATGGAGTCTCTATCAAAACAAGAATTGATTTCAACATTAACTAAACAAGCGGATCAAATAAAGAGATATGAGGGACGTCTTAGAGGTAAGTAATCTATCTGAATATGATTTTTTCAGAACACTTATTTTGAAACATATGGATGTATGTTATTATATTTTTATTATTTATGCAAAGAAAATAATGACATAACTTAGCTTCACGTTTTATACCTGGCGGGATAGTCAGAGAGCCAAATTCTACGGTTTCTACATAACTCTCGTCTCGTCCACTATCAACCTAATCACGCACGCCTTCCGGGGGCGTCCTCCTTGCTTTTTACGTAACCTTCCTCCAGTATCTTAGATACTGTTGTTTTCGAAGGTCAACCGTAGTCTCCCCCTGCCTCTCTTACCACTCACTTTTCCGTCACAAATCTTTTTTCCATTCTTTCATCACTCATTCGTTCGACGTGCCCTAACCAGGTGACCACGTTCTTCTTCATTCTCACCGTCACATTCTTGCTAGTACCTGCCACTGTTTATCTCTTCATTGCAGATTCAGTCAGGTAAGCTGACTCCGCACATCCCACAAATAGATAACATTTCCGTGGCATTAATCTTTCTTTTAGTCATTTTTTGTTCTTTAATAATACCCATGTTTCGCTGCCGTATAACAACATCGGTACCAAAACTGGATTGTGTATGGCCAAGTGTGTAATTTAATAAATTTCAATATATATTTTCAGATGTAGTTGCTGCATATAAAGGTCTTGTCAAAGAAAAGGAGGCCTTAGAGATCAGCTTAAAGGCACTAACTAAAACTGAAAACAATGTAGAAGGTACTTAATTTTTTATTAGCTTCATTCGTTTTTCACACACACACATTAGGGCAGCAGAGGGAACCATTACAATACCATTAAAATATTTTCATTCCCCACTTTCATCCAAATTCTGGAGACATTGAGTGTTGAGCTGCTGAACTCAATAGCTTCGTTACCTGAGCAAATGAAAATGAAATGAAAATATTAAATAATTCTTTTCATTTCCTCAAGCATGATCAAACCAAAATCTGTTGTGTTTACATTTTTTAACACAACTTGCCTCATTTTATGATATACAAGTAATATATTCACTCCATTCTCTAATTGTAATAATGTAAATTAATTAGGTTAATTAATTAATTTCAGCATCACAAGATTCAGTTGCAACTCTCACTTTGTCGTTATCAACTTTGACGGCAGAGAAGGCTCGAATGGAAGAAGCCTTTCAAGCTGATAAAAAAGTTACTCGAGAAAAAGTAACTACTATTTTGATCTTTTCCTTGAATATTTTCGAAAACTAGTATAATGGTTGTAACCATAATTTTTTTATATTTATAAAAAGTTCAATTTTAAATATATTGGATTTTAAGGGTTTACATATCTTTGATGTCACAGTTTTGAGGCTAGTTTGAGAAGCTAATAATTAGGAAAAACGCTAATAAGAAATTGTAGTGATTAGATTAAATAATAAAAAAAATTTAAAAGATATGTTGTTAAGTTAAATAACTATTCTGCCCTTCGCGCTAGTTTCCCTCTCGCGCTCACAACTCTGCTATATGCGTGTTGCTGCATCAAGCTTAAACAAAAAAGTTACAGAACTTAATGAAATAAACAAAATTTCAGTATGAAGGCATGCTATCATCAATGCGTGAAGAAACTAAAACAATAATACAACAACACTTCGCCGAAGTTGCCAATTTGAAAGCTAAAATAGCATATGAGATACAAGAGAGGGAAAAGGACAGGGTGGACCATGCAGCTATGCTTAAGTACGAATTTAATATTTTTTTATCTATGCATGCATGCCCTGCATTTTTTAAATATTTTTTATTGTGATACTGATATATCTATACTTATAATAAAATTGTCACCGATCGGTGTCTGTATATGGAAGATATGAGAGAATAATTGTTATCGGGGGTGTTATTATACAGCAGAACACTATCGTCATTATATTTATAAAATTATTTTCATCTTTCGCCTCGGTAGATAAAGGGCAGAGTCGAGTTTCGTTACCCACCTGTCAATGTTTTGGGTATTGAAGGTAAAGTGAGGAGTGAATTGTTTTATTAAAAACAAATAAATACATTAAAAATATGCAAAACATAAATAAGTATAATTATATTTAAATACTGTACCTACACAAAAAAAAGAAATGACATTAGTAATACAAATATTTTTAATAAAAAACTGGCCAAGTGCAATTCAGATTGCGCAGTCAGAAGAGTTCCATACTGTGATCTATTAAAATTATAAATAAAACATTTTTGTTGTTTGGAGCCTCATTACATATTTGTTAAACATTGTAATTCGTTATATTTTGTTGTTATACCAGCAACAGAAATTCATCATCAGTGAAAATTTCACCTATCTAACTAGCCTTTCACAGTTCATTAGATACAGCCTGGTGACACATAGACAGATTAATAGCTGAGTAATAGATTGCCTTTTTATCCATTGTGTACGGTACCCAAAAAAACATTGATGTAATTAGTTTATTATTTCTTTTACAGAGAATTACATGTCAAGTTGAATACTGAAAGGAAGACAAAGGAGAAATTAGAAGATACAGTTGTTAATAATACTGAAGCACAAGGTGAGGTGTTTTAACCATAGTTTATATATATTTTATTTATCATATATAAATTAATAATATGTATTATATATATATATATATATATATATATATATATATATATATAAAATGTAGGATTTTTTTTTATTTCATATAAATTAGCTGGGTTGTTATAGTTCTTTGTCACATTTTCCTGATATTTATTTGTATGAATACACGTATGCAGTGTAGTAACTTTTGTAGTAAAATTTAGATGAGCTAGTTTGACACATTGTCAGTTTATAGGTTGCCACCTGACCTGGGCGGCTTCGCCCGCTTGAATCATACGAATATTCGTATGATTATGAAATATGTTTATGAAATTATATTCAGTTAAGGGGTAAATTCTAATAAACCGTCAAACACGTTCAATGAAGTATTTTTAAATCTGAATTTCAAATTTTATAAAAATCGGTGCCAATTTAACGATTTTTCCATACAATCTTTCAACTTGTATTTCACACTTTAAGGTTTAAAATTTTTCAAAATCCCTTAGTGGGTTTTCATATTATGAAAATAAACATCAGTCCAAATTTCACGTTTCTACGCACAGCAGTTACTGCTGTGCGTGTCGTGTTTCGAATCAGGAGAATCGTGAAGCTGAAAAATAAATAATTTAATTAATTTTCCTCGTTTTTTAGCATCACAAGCGGAACTAGAAAAGCGTGTTCGCGATCTAAACCTGTCTCTAGAAGCTTCTCAAAGGCAGTTGCAACGTGTTTCAATGCGCAGTGTGGAGACGCCCGCGCTGTTGTTGAGATTACAACACAAGCTCGCTTTGTTGGAGCAGTCGCACTCTGTTGCTATACGAGAGGTGTGTTGTGATAGTGATACTGTAGGGTATAAGGAGCTATATGAACTCTACACCGCGCTTTGCCTCGACACCAGAGCGAAATAATGGAAATATATACGTAAATAAATATGTCACTTCCTCGAACTCACAATCGTCGCGTTACAGTCACACCCTTGTGCCGCTGGGCCTTGTCGACCTCATATTATTATTTTTTAAAGGAACAAATAAAAGCCAAGCGAGCAGAAGAAAGTGCCAGAAAGATTTGCGCGCGTCAAGAAGATAGAGTCGCCCTCCTAGAAGGGAAGTTGGCGGAGTTATCACAGACTATAGGAGAGTACGATGTCAGAAGGCGGAGAGATCAACAGATTATACAACAGCTGAGGGATAGTTTAAATGGCGGCATTTTGGACAAGACGGCGGTTAATGGAAATGGTATGTGGTTTGAAGTTTTATTTGTTTTTTAGTACAACATTTTATTTGATTTGCTGTGCTATTACACATAACACCAAAACCAAAACACATTTTAGTGTATGTGAAATCTTGCAAGCTCCACTTCCCATTATCCGATTGAGTCAAAATTGTGATTATTACATTAGTTCTGATGACATTGAAATTGTCCTCTGTGTCCTATGCCTGTCAATAGCCTATAGGTTGTTCAATAATGTCACAGTGGGGAACGGAGTGTCTTAACACCAAGGTTCCCTCTGCCTACCCTGCTGTGTGCGGGATATACTGCTGTGTGTGAAGCTGAAAAAAAAATCATATCAATAATTAATAATGTAAATAATTTATTGCATGTATTTATTTACAGAAGAAACACAACAAATAAGTGAAACAGATAATGAAAAACTGGCCGACAGCGAATACTTACAAACGTTAATAGACAAAATACACATTTTGAAAAAAGAACTAATTTCGGAAAACGACAAATTAGGAAATCCAATAGACGTTGCGGAAATTTTCAAATTCCACGGTTACGAAAACAATCATAAGAAATGTATGGCGGAATTCGGAAAGTTGAAAATGGAATTCGAACTATTCAAAAGCAATACAAAGTCGAAGGAAAATGGGGAGAGTGCGGAAAATCTAAAAAGAGAATTGGAAATTGTTACAGACAGAATGGAAAATTTTAAATTGTTGCTGGATGAGGAGAGACAGGATAAAGTAGATTCATTGAAATTGTGTGAAGAGGTATTCTATTTACCTTTTTTAGTTTCACGCTGTATTCTTATTTAGCAGGGAAGGTAGAGGAAACCTGGGAACCTAATGTTAAGACGCTCCGTTCCCATTAAGACACTCCCGTTCTCCACTTTTTGCTGAATTCCTGAGGTGTTGCATGTTGAGTAGAGGAACTTTACACTGTGTTTTGCTTTGTTACTAGAGAGAAGTAATAAAAATATTAAATATTTCATTTGCTAGATTGGGAAGTGGGTGGTACCGATTTGTTTCCCATTCGTGGTGTAGAATTTATTTAACTCTTCATATTCTTGTAAGTCCCGTCACTTAATTTAATTAGTCAAAACTCAATACATATCTTGTTTTTTTTTAAAAAGATCAATAATCTCTATGTTATTTACAGAAAGTAAAATCCGAAAAGGAATACAATAAAGAAATAATATCAGACCTAAAAACTAGGATACAGATATTAGAGAAACAAATACAAACGCAAAGGGACAGATATTCTACGTTGTTAGAAGAAACTGACAATTATATTAGAAATAGGAATGATAGATCGAGAAAAGTGAGTGTTGAAGATGGCAATTGGAAGGATAATGGTGTTTTGAATGTATGTATTTTTTTATTTCTTAGCTTCATGTCGTATCTCCCATATAATAATATAAGGGTAGGCAGAAGGAACCTGGGAACTTAGTGTTACAACACTTCGTTATTCACTTTCGCCAATTTCTGGAGGCATTGCGTGAGCAGCGGAGCTCAACGCTGATCTTTGTTTCGTTACTACGTAGCATGGAAATTGAAACATTAAATATTTCATAGCCCTTCAGTGCGAATAGAGTCGATCTTTTTATATAATAGATAGAGAAGAAAAAAATATAGAAAACTAGTGCCCTCTAGCTGTCTTGTGTCAGGTCTTATCAGGTCTGATGAAGTAAATTTAGTGAAATAATTGTAAATTTTTTGACGCCCAAAAATGTAAAAACAAAGACTTGAAACTTCTTTTTTATTGTTTTGTAGCGTCACGCTGTATCACTCACACAGTCTCTTTGCTTCAACTTCAGAGCGCAGACGTGTAAAATGTTAGACATTTAATTTCCTTAAGAATGAAAATCAAACAGTCATATGGTCGTGCCCCAGTGTCACAACTGACCACAGGTGGTCAAATTAAATTGGCCTTGAAGTGAAATTTTAAATGCAATTTATACTAATACACCGTGTCGGTGTCCGCACCATTGGGTAGCTCCGACCACTGTCTGGTGAAAGCTGTATCCGTCTTCCCTCCGCCCGATCGCAGCCTTAGAGGTTCCCGGCGGATTTGGCGATACAAGTCAGCAGATTGGGATGAGATGCGGTCCTTTTTTGCATCTTATCCTTGGCAAGCTACCTGCTTCTCTTCTGGCGATCCTTCGATTTGTGCAGATGCCGTGACGGATGTGTTGCGTCAAGGGATGGAGTATTTTATCCCATTCTCTGACGTAGCAGTGTCAGGCACAGCTCGCCCTTGGTTTGGTGCCGAGTGCAGTCGCGCGGTAGCGCAGAAGCAAGAGGTATACCTAGCCTGGGCTGAAGCTCGAAGGTGCAATTCGAACGACCTACGCGATAAAAAGAGAGCCTACAACAAAGCTGCCAAGTCCTGCAAGAAAGCTTTACAGAGGTCACGTTTTGACCACATAAGCCGAATCGGGAACAAATTAGCTTCGTACCCTGCTGGTAGTAAAGCATTTTGGTCCCTGGCTAAGTTGGTCGAGTCGAACTTCTGTCGCCCCTCACTACCCCCGCTGCTGAAGCCGGATGGATCGCTGGCCCACACTGCTGCTGAGAAGGCGAATTTGTTCGCTTCTCAGTTTGCGGAGGCTTCGCGTCTAGTTACTGCTGGTGAGGTACCTCCAACTCTGCCTCATTGTGGGGTGTCCATGAAGGAAGTCCGCATTCGGCAGAGGGAGGTTCGAAAAACCCTGTTTAACCTAGACGTGAACAAGGCCAGTGGCCCCGACGGCATCCCCGCAGTCGTCCTTAAAACATGTGCGCCTGAGTTGTCTCCTGTCTTGACACGCCTGTTCCGCCTTTCCCTTGAGACTGGTAAAGTGCCTACGTCCTGGAAGCAAGCTAACGTGCAGCCTGTGCCTAAAAAGGGCAGTCGCGCCGACCCTGCCAACTATCGACCCATCTCGGTTACTTCCGTACTCTGTAAGAGTATGGAACGTGTACTAAACAACCGACTTCTGGCGTACTTAGAAGCAAACCTCCTGCTTAGCGATCGGCAATATGGCTTTCGCCGAAACCGGTCCACAGGTGACCTTCTAGCGTACACCACACACATCTGGGGTCAGGCCATTGAGAATCATGGAGAGGCTCTTGCAGTTTCTCTTGATATCTCGAAGGCCTTTGACAGGGTATGGCACGACGGTCTGGTTGGCAAGCTTCCATCGTACGGTCTGCCCACTGGCCTATGTGACTGGATATCTGACTTTTTGAGGAATAGATCCCTAAGAGTAGTCGTTGACGGCTGCTCTTCTGATCACTTGTCGATAAATGCCGGTGTTCCTCAGGGGTCGGTACTTTCTGCAACCCTCTTCCTGCTGCACATCAATGATCTGCTGAAGCCCGGTACCTTTGGGTACGCAGACGACAGCACGGTTGTAGAGTGTTACATGTCCAATGCACGAACCAGTGGAGCCGAAATCCAGGCTCAAAGGGAGGCCATGGTAGAGCGTCTAAACTGTTCCTTACAGGCAGTCTCCGATTGGGGCGATGCCAATCTGGTTAAGTTCAACGCCACCAAAACACAGGCGTGTCTCTTCTCCGCTAAACGGAGCCAATTCGACCTGACTCCGACTTTCCGGGGTGTATCTGTGCCGATCACCGACCGGCTCGAGCTCCTTGGCGTTACATTGACCTCTACTCTAAATTTTGGTGCCTACATTGAGGCAAAAGCCCAGGCGGCAGCCAAAAAGCTGGGAATCCTCGCAAAGGTGAGACAGTATTTCACACCTGGACAGCTGCTCAATTTATACCAAGCGCAAGTCCGATCGTGTATGGAATACTGCTCTCATCTTTGGGATGGATCTGCCAAGTACCAGCTTCAGATGTTGGAGGTTATTGAGCGTCGAGCTATCAAGCTCATAGGTAACGATTCGCTGGTCAAAGCCAGGCTTCAAAGCCTTGAGCACAGGCGAAAAGTTGCAGGTCTCTCGGTGTTCTACCGGTTACACTTTGGTGAGTGTGCGTCGGAATTGTTCGAACTTATTCCGCCCTCCCCTTTCCATCATCGGACAACGCGACTCTCGGGTAGACGGCACCGTTTCACGGTAGATATTCCACCACACCGTACCAAGCGCTTTGCGTCTTCGTTCCTCGTACGTGCTGCCAAGGAATGGAATGCGCTGCCTGAGGCCGTGTTTCCCGATAACTACAATCTGGGGATCTTTAAGAGTCGAGTCAATGGGGTTCTTCTAGGTAAGCGTGCTACATCTTAGACCCCGTCTTTACCTACGATTAGGTTAGACAGTGGTCAAACGCTTACCTATCACTGTTAAAAAAAAAAAAAAAAAAAAAAAAATTGTCAAAATACACACAAATTGCATAAAACTTAGTTTAAATTTATTGTTATATTGGTATAATATTAATGTTTTGTAGGATAATTCAGCTCCACCACACATGCTACACTACGCCCATGAATTGGCAAGGAAAGATCTGGACATATCACAGTTGAGACGAGAAAAACATATATTGGAAGGACAACTTAGGTAAATATGTGATTATTAAAGACCCCCTGATTGTGAATGCGATGGCAGCGGGTTCGATTTCCATT
>JBAIZZ010000716.1:0-13957 GCA_037355905.1 Heliconius aoede | reverse complement strand
ACAGGCAACGCTACTGGACCTGTCAAGGGTACTTGGCAAGACGGAGTGGTCGACTACAGGGAAATTGCCAATGAAGTTGCTCAAGGCAAGTGGGAGTTCCATTACGACAATGTCGCCCAAGCACCTTACGTCTTCAGACCATCAACTGGAGACCTTGTAACCTATGATAATGCTAGATCAGTTATTGAGAAGGGTAAGTATGTAAGAAATAACAAGCTAGGCGGTCTCTTTGCTTGGGAAATCGACGCCGATAACGGTGATCTACTGAATGCCATGAACATGGGTCTCGGCAACAGTCCGGCTTGAAGTAAAATTGTAAATGTGATATTATAAGTTTATTGTAAGTGAGGTCTCAACTAGGTTAATGTACTATATTTATAATAAAGACTGCTAAATTATAGTTTTCCTTTTATTTTTGCCCTTCATTTACGAAAAATCTAGATTATATAAAAATAATAGAGTTTATATTTTTTAAGCTATTAAATTACATTGAAAAAGAGTGTCTTAAGACTAGGCTCCCTGGTTTTCCCTGCCTACACCTCTCTTTAGCGTGACTTTTGAAAAAATATGTACGTATACATAATTACTTTAATTTAATTATTTTTAGATGCATAATCTATTTGTAATCTAAACCTATGTAAGGTTCTATTAGGAAGCTGTGACAAGGATAGGACAGGGGTGAAAACTCTTGAAAGTCATGTGACGTAATTTATTAGTGACGCCTAATTAACTACATTTTAATTTACTTTACTACGTACCTTTACTTTACTACCTACTTTTATATTACTACCTACTTTAAAAATGGAAATATTCTGCTGAAAGAGCTTTTGAATTCGTAACTATCACGTATAGTCAGATGCACATTGATTTCTTAGTCGTGTTTCCTAGAAAGTAAGTAAATAAGAAAATATCTAATAGAGCAGATTTCTAAGTAACTGAAAAACGACAACACTTGAGATTCGAACCTCAAGTATCATTAACTGCGTAAGTCGTACTGCTATAGTTTTATGTGCGAGTATATAACATACTAGCGATGTACGGCACGGCTTCGCCCGCTTAAACCTATAGTTATATTTTAGTCAAACTGTACTAAATAATTGCATAAATTGCAACCTATTTGCTATTTTAATGTGTAAGATATATATTAGTGTAAAGTTTCATATAAATCAGTTCAGTAATTTTTGCATGAAAGTGGAACAAACATCCTCATAAACATTCACATTTATGATATTACATACTAGTAGTTAGGTATATTTTCTTTATCTATTTTTTCACAGCATTAGAAATTTTATTTATTTGTTATCTACAATAATAAAGTGCAATTACCACGAGAAAGTCGAACCCACACTAACCTAAATACATACAAAAGCTACTATAAACAAAGTTCATACTAAAACAGGGTCGTTGGCTGTTTACAAACAAGATTAGTATGAGCGACAGGACCGGTTCAACCGTTACACGATTAAATATAATGTCCTCGGTAATGAAATGCATGTAGGTAATTATTACTTGCAAAACTGCAAAACTGTAATACACTCGTAACATGTTAGAGGCGCTTAGTATGGCTGGGGGTTCGATTCTCAGTTAGGAAATCGAATGGGTATCGAACCCATAAAATGTCGCGAGTACCATTGCACCTGCGCTACGACGTTTATATGTCATAATTATAGTAAAAAATAAATAATAACTATACTTTCAATGGCCATACAGCAACAAGTTCCACACCGGCGTGTGACAGGACACCTGTCAGTTGAGAGTGCTGATCAATCTTTGTTTTCGGTATGCTTCGAAAAATGCATGTAAAAGTCTAAAATAACGTAAAAGCTTTTATTAAACTATTTAATTCATTGTTAGTTCACGCTGTATTCCGCAGAAAGCAAGGTAGATAGAGGGAACCCGGGAACCTAATGCTAAGACACACCGTTCCCATTAAAACACTTCCGTTCCCCACTTTTCGCCGAATATGTAATAGCTATGAATATAATATTAAATATTTTATTTCCTCTAGTGGAAATATAATCCATAACCGTCATGTATATTGTCGCACGCTTATGCCACTGCGCAACGACGGCCACAAATAACTACGAGTATAGAATAATAATAATTAAGTATTGAAAACCTCGACCAACATCTTAAGAGGTAATGGCTATCTGTGGGATCAAGAACCGGATGCAGAAGGCAGTAGTACTTGAAACGGCGCGTATTGTGAGGAGGTTCCTCTCTCTGGAGGAACCTCTACCGATGGGTTGGACCCTTGTCCCACCCTCAGAAGTGTTTCTCTATATATTTAATGTATTTTTTTATTTATATTTTTTTTATTTATTTATTTATATTAACAATTTATATTTAAAAATGTTAGTTTTTCTTTCTCTTATGTAATAAAGTATAAATTTAAAAAAATAAAAAGAAACCAGCTTCACGCTGTATTCCGCACACAGCAGGGTAGGCAGAGTAGGCAGGGTAGGCAGAGGGAACCTAGTGTTAAGACATTCCGGTCCACACTTTCCCCCGATTTTTGGGGCATTGCGTGTTGAGAGGCGCAGCTCAACGTTACTCTTTCTCACACCAAAAGAAAGAATAAAAGAAAAAGATCAAAAAAGAAAAAGGGAAAGACCATCACTCACATTCACAACCATCGCGTTACAGTTATATTGTTAATAAGTATTGTATAATTAATAATTATTCATTTTGTTTTAATTCGAGCATATTACTTCTACAGTTAAACATAATTACTTTTTACATAAATTTAAGAATTAATATTAAATGTGCCTGATCATGTAGACCGAGCAATAAAGCACCATATATGTTTTGATAAATATTTTTATTTTCAGTTTCATGCTGTATCCCACACACAGCAGGGCACAGGGAATCTAGAAACCTAGTTACTTCCGTTCGGTTTTTATTTCCGTTCTTCACATTCGCGCAGGATTGCGCAACTCAGCACCACCAGAAACTTTCCTCAGAAAATTTTCTTTCTTCCTTATCAGAGCAGGTCCTTGCGACCAAATAATGGCTAAATAATTTGAACAGGCGAACAATAAATCTCATATTTGTTAGTTCTCTGCATACTTCTTCAACACCTACTCGTATACGAGTGTATAAGGAAAGAAGTGCATTAAAAAATATTGATAACTCTAATTTTCTTGAGTTCAAATTTAACTAAGGGTAAGAATATTGTTTATAATTTTTTTAACAGCCTCGAGCTTCTTCTCACTCAGCAGGATAGGCAGACTAAACATCGTGTTAAGATATTCTCGTTCTATCGACTTCACCACACCGACGGAACTTAACGTCGCATTTCGTCTAACATAGCAATGACATTGTATGTACAATTGGACTCTGACTGACTCTGATTCTCCAGTCATACACCATGACGGCCTCATCGGTCTGTATTTATAGAAACATGTAAGTATTGTATTTCGTTGCTTAATATGTAATTTATTTTGGCTTCACTCTGTATCCCATACATAGCAGGATAGCAACCTTAAAATCTAGTGATACTTCCCCACTATACGTCGAATTTTTGAGCGGTGTTGTGCTGGAATTCAACGCCGTTGTCTTTTACTCCCCTGAATGGGACTCGAACCCAATACCATTGCGTTTTTAGTTGGAAATCATTACTTAGGCTTGGCTAATTAGCAAAAATACAAAATATATACCAAAATAAAAAAAAATATAAATATTATATAATTGTTTGTTATAATGGCTGACCTCAGGAGCCAAGACTGAGTGAACAGAGGTCACCGTAAAATGACATCACAATGACCGATTAAATTTTAAATTGATATATTTTTATATTGATAATCAAAATATAACGAAAGTCTATTTACTCCGTCTCCAAGTTATATTTTAAAAGAGCATGTTTTCGGCGGTTTTGGTTTTGACTTCAGTTGAAAAGAAAATCTTTAATACGTATTATTTAAATTAAATCAAATATGTAGAAAAAAGGCAATCGGAATAATGGACATGGAAAGGCAATGGACTCTGTTAGATATAAAATATCTAGAGACAATCTTTTATTATCTCCAGAACATATCTTTTTTTAAATTCAAGTTAAGATGAGATAAAAATATTCATATTATATATAGCCTACGTAAATATTATTTAAACAGATCGAAGAAAAATACTTTATATTGTTATCACAGCTTCATTGGCGGACAGTTACATCGAGAACCGGTCAATTTCAAGTTTAACAAGTTAAAGGCCAGTCGTTCCGCAGGGACACAGCGTGCGATTGTAAACTCAACAGGTCGTGGGTTCGCTTCTCATTTGAAAAAATAAGATATTTTATATTTTTATTTCCTTACCCTCATAACGAGTTAATTTGCGGCTAACATGTTGAATTTCGTTTTCCAACGCACGCTGCCTCCAGAATTCGACGGAAAGTTTGGGACAGAGATATTTTAATGGAAAGAGAAAGTCTTAACACTAGGTTATCAAATTCCCTCTGAATCAAAAAAAAAAATAACATTGCCTCCTTATCAAAACAAACAATACGAATGAATTAACCGAGTTGAGTTCGAGATATGTAGAGAAGCGGTACTTAACACCGCTATTTCCAGATACCAGGTCTTTACCAACTTGTACTTATATTATTAGTTAGTATATATAAGAAAATCACGAGATAAATCTTAAGGATAAACAGAAACTGACATCAAAACATGTTCAAGCTGGTTCCTACATACTGTTTAAGTAGCTTTTTGTAATAAAATCTGCTGCACGATTTAGCAATAAACAATTATCATACTGTATTAAGTATTTATTTCCAGTCGCCTGTCGTGCACAAGTGTGTGACTGTAAACGGGACAGTTTTAGGTTTGATTCTCATTCGGGGGAAGGAATTATTAATTATAAATATTTTATTAGGCATATTCTCGAGGCCGTCGTGACGCAGCGGCGCGGGGTTAATGCAATGTCTCGAAAATTGTGTGGAAAAAAAAGATGATTCATTTTCTGATGAATTCTTTCATGGATTGGATTCTTTCATTATATAAGATAGATAATAATTTGATACGATCGGTATCAAATTATTTGTTAATCGACTTTTAAAAAACCGAGGTGACGTTGGTATGTCGGTGTGACACGTATAGCTATCATCAGTAACTTCTGTAACGTTTTATTATATCGGTGGTCACGACGGCCTCCACGGCACTATCTGTACCATATAATTACAAATATAAGCAATTCTTTATTAATTATATACAGCCCATGATACTAGGACCTCCTCTACGTCACTTGAGCCAAGCTGAAATTGTGACGATTATTAGTCTAAACAGATTTACCAAAATGATGTAGGTCTTGGGGACGTGGGATCTTCGTCTAATAGCAAGCCTTCGTAATATTTATGACAGTTAATAAATGATATATAAATACCAATTATAAATTAATATGAATATGTTACCTGTCTCTTAAAACAACATGGATTTAATTGATTTGATTCTCTTGGTTCGTGATATTCGATTCAATATGAAACATCTTTAATCTTATATTCATAAAAAGGTATATTAATTAAGAAATTGTAATTTTTAATTTTTTTTCAGCTTCACGCTGCAACCCGCACACAGCAGGGTAGGCAGAGGGAACCTCGGTGATAAGACACTTCGTTCCCCACTTTCTGTCGAATTCTGGAGGCATCTTGAGTGGCAAAACTCAATGCCGCGCTTTGCCTCGGCACCAGAGCAAAGAAAATGGAACTAAAGAACTTAAATAAAAATTTCAGTTACTCGAGTGGGGATCGAACTTACAACCGGCGCGTTACAGTCACACTTGTTGTTGTGCCACTGCGCGACGACGGCCTCGCCTGTAATTCTTTGCTTCAGCAATATTGATTTTAATCGTAATTATTGTAAGTTGTGCCTATTCCGTCTGATTGTCTGATTGCAATTCAGTAGATTTTAATTTCAAGCGACAATATATGTACGTGATTAAAAATCACTAAAGCCATCATTAAATTAATGATGATTCGAAAATAAATATAACAGATAATATTGACAATGATGTTAGAATTATATATGTTAGGATCTCTTCGAGTTTTTCCAAAACTTTCTGCGTAATCAGTTAATATTTCAAATATTCATGCCATTCATGTGTCATGTGGGATGTCAACTTCAAGAAATTAATTATTGTGATTTTTTTACTCTGGCAAGTAGACACAAAGCGCATCGACATATCAAGAAAATCGAAAGTGTCTTAATGCTAGGTTCCCTCTTGCTACTTTGTTGGTTTTGGAGACACTTTCACTAGGCGAGCTTTAATTAATTAGGTAGTAAAATCAAAGAATCTGCACTACTTACATTTCCAATTATTGTATCGTAATTATATATAGATTAGATGACAATACAATATTATGGTACCATCGAGCTGGTCTGATGACGGAATTGGAAGATAGCTGATGGAACCTTGGACTACTTATTAGCAAGCATGTCAACTGTTAAATAAAGTATGTTTAAGTTTTTTAAACTATTAATTTATTTATCAATTTATCACATCGTACCATATACTCAATAAAAAATACACTAACAGACTGACAGGTTCTATAGTTTTTCCTTACATAAAAACACATATTATAAAGTAAAATAATATAATGACGTAACCGGTTGAGCTATTTAAAGCGAGTCGCTTATTTGTATAAGACAATCAACAAGTAGTTTTTGTACTGTACAGTGTAGTTTGTGATATACAATGAAATATTTAATAATTCTGTGCGTCCTTTCGTTCGTGGGATGGACCATTGCGGGCACGAATCTCCATCCTAGAGGCTGTATTTATGCTTTGGGAACGTGTAAGTTCTTTTTTAATTTCACGCTAAACTATACATATCAATCATCAATCTATCATATATCATCAATATAATTACAGTCTTGTTCTGGTTATGTTGTTATTATCTTAAATATAGATAAGTGAGAACGGAGTTTCTTGACACTTTCCTTTATCTACTCTGCCAAGTGGTATCATAATAAAAAAGCATTTAGACTTTTTTCAAGCGAGTCGTGGCGCAGGGGCACTAGCGTGAGACTGTAAACGTAAAACGTTGTGGGTTCAATTCCCATTCGAGGAAATTAATTTATTATTGCCTCACTCTGGTAAGAAAGCAAAACGAGGCGTTGATTTTTTTCGGAATGGACTTTATTTCTGTTAAACTAACATTGCGGTGACTAAGTCACCGGATGGGTCGCGGCTTTGAATTCGCAGACTCCCTTTGCCTGCCGTGTTATTTATGTGATACAGGATGAACCTAAAAATAAACGTTTTAAAACTGAAACTAAAAAAATGCTCACTTAGTAGTTAAGCTTTTTCAAAAATATTTTTTTATATATTTAAAGGGTTATTTTACACTTAAGAAAGAAAAATATTTTTTATTAATACAAAAAAAAAACAAATTACGAGATTTGAATCGACGTCCTTTATGCGCTTGTTTCAATTCATTTACGTTGTTAGCAGATCTGTAGAATTTCAATGTAGCTTGATGAGATGTGCTTAGTGGTCAGAGAGCTTGGACGATGTCCAAGAGTTCGAGTTCCAAAATTCAAATTCAAAATACAAGTTTTTAAAAAATTACTTAATAAATTTCTTTCTTGACTCCAGGTGTAAGAGACTGTGAAGAAGGCACCCACGCGTATAGCACTGGCTGTGGAGTTCTAACTCCTGAGCCGTCCTGCGAGGATCCCAACCCTAAACCTGACAATAGAGGACTGATATGCGATTTCTCAGCATGCTACTGCGACCCTCCGACAGTGCGGGACAGTGTCAGCAAGAAATGCGTAGCATTGGAGGACTGTCCAAAGTGATGATTTATTGACAGGATATAATGTACTTGAATGGATATAAGCTTTGTTTTTTTGTTATTGTTTTGTATTAATAAAATTTGCTTAAAAAGTTTGTTTTGTTTTTTATTTCAGTTTTAATGAAGTAAAATGTAATTTAAAAAAAGCACCTGTAGCTCCTCAGGTGTTACATGGGGTTGTGGGGGGTGATCACTTATATCAGCAGGTGGACTTACTGGGAAGTGCTCTATAGGTTATGATTATACAGATAATTCCATATAAAAGGCAGCAAATAATTTACAAATTCTCGTATCGTTGACTCAGTAACTTTTTTCTCTGTTGTAAGAGTCCGTAGACCTGAATAT
Organism: Heliconius aoede; assembly: GCA_037355905.1. NCBI lineage: Eukaryota > Metazoa > Arthropoda > Insecta > Lepidoptera > Nymphalidae > Heliconius > Heliconius aoede. Next base: position 5,829 of record JBAIZZ010000716.1, on the reverse strand, counting down.
TTGATATTAATTTCAGACCGATATATCTAAACTATTTCGAGATAAATGCTTTTGACAGACGGACAGACGAACAACAAAGTAATTCTACACGGATTCCGGTTTTTACTTTTAACGTACGGAACTCAAAAAATGACAAAATCTAGAACGCATAGCTATACGCGCAACTGCGCGCACGTACGCTGCAAAACAAATTGCAAGGCGCGCACTTTAGACGATCAAACGTTTTCATTTCACGTATTCGTACGTGAAAATAGAAATATTTTTATTGTAATTCGAATTTGAAATATTATATAATCAAATAAACTCACGTTCTAAAATCTTCAAATCCGATATATTATCGAAATTTCCCACTGTAGTCCTAGTGGATCAACAGTACAGCGTCTGATTGTAGACACGAACGTTGTGGGTTCGATACCTGCTCGTGGGAATGGATTATTTGAATTTTCATCGTTTAGGTAAAAAAACAAAGCGCAGTGTTCTTCTGCTATTCTACACGCAGTGCACTCGAAAATTGGGCGGCGTGTGAGAAGCTGAACGTCTTAACATTACGTACCCCTGCATATCTTGTCTGCCTGTCTCATGGACAACATGTATGGTGTTCAGGTATAGATCTACTTTTAGCGTGTGGTAAGTGGTACCTATATGTCCTATAACCCTACAGTGATGTTAACGTTGCTCTAATGTGTAGAGTGAAGTTAAAAAAAATGGTCAAATGCGAGTCAGAATCGCCCACTGAGGGTTCCGTAACAATTTTAAATTTAATGTTTCTAATCTGTAATACATATATGAATTTGGACTGTTCGGTTTTTTTAATTCAACTGCAAATTCACAATTGTCAAATATTTAATTATGACACTCATTAGCGTGATCGTAAAGCGTGTCCACTCATTTTGTGTAAATCAAATATATATGTAAGCTAGTGATGATTTTTTACTATGAAATATCTATAAATTTACACTTTTCAGATTTATATAGTTATAGTAGGCCAGTCGTAGCGCAGGGGCACACATTTTGAATTTCAATTTGAATTTCACTGTCATTTAAATAGTACATTTATAATATTAACGAGATTTTATAAAAATATGTTTGTTTATTAATTTTACTATCTTATCAATTTATACAAAAAAAAATGTACATTTTACAAAGAAAGAATATTTCCATATACTTTTATTTTATTATCCGTAGGTTTATACTTCATTAAATCCATCAGACTTAGACTTTAAATCAGCTTAAGAGCTCTTAAAAAGGGTAAAAAAATGTATAATTTTTTATAGTTTTATGATGGAGTTGTATGAAATTAATTGAGATAAAAAAATATTTTACAAAATATATTTCAGACGCAAAAAAACAATAAAGACTCTATTGAAAATAATATTATAAATTAAATTATATATTGTAAGCTTTACTCGCGATTTTGTCCGCGTGATCAAATGGATATAACTAATTGATATAGTATATGTAAAGTCGATTTAGGCGGTTCTTCCAGTGTTCGCTTCTCTCCAATCCGACCCACTTCGCTCACTGTAATAATAAAGCGGTAGAAAAAATTCCGTCTAGCAGTTACGATATTTATCAACACGACGTCTCTTGATTACACGTGCTATATAAAAATTACTAATTTTTTTTATAGAAAAACATTTTAGAAGAAGATTTCTTAGAAGTTACTAAAGACTTGTTCACCACTGGCTGATAAAGCCCAGGACACGCCAGACAAGCTATATATTGCCTTCTCAGTTTTCGAATATTTAGTAGATACATATTTAAAAAAAAACAAATGCTATGAATTTTTACCTACTTACTTTAATCGTTCATTAATTAGAAAATTATTTTTGATAATGTAAGAAACAGCTATTTTATATTTTCATCCTCTATCTGTGAGATAGCATTAATTATAAGAAACTTATTATCTGAAACTTTATTCGTAACCGGCGTAACTGGCCTTAAGTGTGCTTATATTGAAAAACAAATATAATAAAATATGCAATAAATAAAAACGCACACTTATATCATATTATTTTACAAGATTTTTCTCAATGTCAAACAGCAAGTGCTAATAGAGTACAGTCAACAGAACTGTTGAATCGGTTTCTTCAAACAAGATATATTTGCAGAATATATGTAATGACGTAGGTTATGTTAAACTAAAGCTTCGTGTATAACGATTAATTGCTTTATCACTAATATATGATTTATTTAATAGTTTCTAATTTATTTGGATCTCCGATAGTTGTTGGTTCGATTCTTACAAGGGGATGAATTATTTCTATATCCTCTGGTATTAAGATAAAGCACAGAGTTGATTTTTGCCTCGTAAGACGAAAAGTCTGTCATATGGGAAAAAAATATGGGCGGAAAAGGGAAGTGAAAAAAAAAATACCCGAGAGAGGAACGAATCCACATATAATTAATTTACAATCTTATATAGAATACAGAATAAATTTATATAATATAAAGTTAGGAACTCAGGCCGGGTCGGTGGCTGGAGTTCTACCACACAATACAGAAGGTAGCAAATATTGGATGAAAAGTAGAGAACGGAGTGTCCTAACGCTAGGTTTCCTGAAGACCTAGTAGGATATCTATACAGGATACAGCGTGAAGATAATAAAAAAAAAAGGTTCTTACTTAATATGAGGACGGGCTTAATGTTGAAATACTAAGTCAAATAAGCTCTAACAATATTCCGAACGTACGAAACTCAATATAAAAGAATGGACGAGGACTAATGTGAATAATAAATAGAGACATAATTTCAATTTAGGTAACTTTCATTTTAATGAGAAGCTTTCGTATGAATAGTTAAAACTTTTATACCGGTAAATTTTTAATCCTCAACCAAATCAATGGATAATAGAGTGTCTTGTCACTAACCTGTCCTTGCTTACCCTACTAGATGCAGAATAAAAGTTGAAGGTAAATATAGAACAATTAATATAAAATGAGGAAAATCGAAAATAAAATCATTGTTTAAGTTAAAAACAGTGTTTCTTTACATTCTCCACACAGCAAAGTAGGCAGAGGGAACCTAGTGTTAAGACATACCGTTTCCCAGATTCCACCAAATTCTGAACGTATTGTGTGTTGAGTGGCGAAACTCAACGCCGCGTTATGCCCCGACACCAGAGCGAAGAAAATGATAATACAATTAAATCAGTTAATCTGTTTCTGAGTTAGCGTGAACAAACGCACAGACAAACAGACAAAATTATAAGCAAACGAATACAAAAATAATAATAATAAAAACTATTGTTTTGATCTAAGGATAAGAATTAAATTAATATAATATAAATATGTATAGATTTAAAATTGGCACCTCAAATATTCTCAGTATTAATATAAAGATTTGACACATTATAACGTGTTTGCGGCAAACAAACGCCACCTGTTCAAAAGATATGACAGAGAAATGAATTATTTAATATCGAAGTTAGATTTGGCTGAAATATTATATGAATAACAAAGCAGTTGCTATGCGTACGTCATCTATTGTTACATGTAGGTGGTTTTTGTGGAATTTATATGTATATAAACGTTTATTAATATTTGTATGTTTTTTGTAACTTCACGCTGTATCCCGCACATAGCAGTGTAGGCAAAGGGAACCTGTGTTAAGTTCCCAGGACATATCTGTTCTGCTAACTTTTCGCTTAATTCTTGAGATAGATTTTGCTAGTTTAATACCAGCCTAGTTTTGAGACACTCTGTTTCCACTAAGAACCTTCCGTTAAACACTTGATTAAAAGAGCGATGAAATAAAAATATTCAATTGGGAATTGAATCCATAACTATCCCTATTACTGTCGCACGTTTGTGGCACTTTGCCACGATGGCTTCAGTTTTTTTATCAGTAGATAGACGAAAAATCTGAGTAGTAACTCGGGTTTTTCGTCTATCTGAAATAAAGGTTAAAAAGTCATAAGTTATCACGGTTTACATATTAATGTTTATACAAGTGTCGTGGCGCAGGGTCACAAATGTGATTAAACGAGAGTGGTTGTGGGTTCGATTCCCACTCCACGTAATCAAATATCTAATATTTTAATTTTCTATTGCTCGAGTGTTGAGGCAAAGTGCCGTGTTGAATTCCGCCACTGAACACACAATGACTACAGAACGGAGTGTCTTAACACTTTTCCCTTTCCCTACCCTGCTGTGTGCGGATTACAGCGAAACTAAAAAGAGTTGCACAGCGGGATAGCGTGACCGTGTTACATGTTGAATTGCGGAATTCAATGTCGCCCTTAGTCTACCAATGAATGGAAATGAATTACCTAAAAATCCAGGTGGGAACTAAACCCACCATCACGGTGCTTGCAGAAGTAGTCTATTGATAACATTATTTTCATATGATGGGTAGGATAGGACAAATTATTCAAAGTGATTGTTTTTAGGTCTATCAAATCTCATTATATGCTAAACTAAAAAAAAATCCTATCAATGTAAACATATAGAATAGATCTATTGACTTATGCGAACAAAGGTAACTTTATAAAACGATCAACCACTTTGTAGGTAGAATAGAAGTTTACGCTTCAAAGAATATCGCTTGCACGCCCATACTACAAGTATAATATTATATAATCTTCTATAAATCTGCCATAATTATTTTGAACTTCTTATTGTATTTCGCACAAATAGGGTAAATAGAGAGAAGCCACTGTCAAGAAAACAGTAATCAAAATTATTAATTTGTACAAGTGGGATTCGAACTTACAACGCTCGAAAACAACAATAACCCACAGTCACATCCTTCTGCTACTGTTCCACGATGACCTCCTTTAACGACCTTATTATAATATTTTTAATTTTTAGTATCACGCTGTATCCCGCACACTCACGCACACGCACGCTTGCACGTGTAATATCACATGTAATAACCAGATGGTGTTTGAAATAGGAAGGAGCCTAGTGTACACCGTTTCTCCGTACTCTCCTTCGTATAAAATAATTTATAATAAATATATACTTTGAAACCAATGGTAAGTCACCTCGCTGTTTAATAGGTCTTCCCATTAATTCTCACGCGATTTCATTCTATTGTGCAGGTCCTTGACGACTTAATGGTCTCTAACTCTATATATAATATATATTTAAATATTAAGTGCATAGGTTCGTGTTATGTATGGTACATGGTTAGAATGCGGTAAATTTTCTGTATCAGGCATAAAGTAGAGTAGAAGAACCAGAACCCTTCGTTGGCGAGCTGGACCAGCGCGCAATGTTTTTAGAATGGCGCACAAATTGAAGAAGCCCTACCCCCTACTTGTCGTGAATGCGGGAAAAGCAAAACGTAAACCGTGAAGCTGCTCGTAGTTTTTCCAAAAAAGCATGCTGTTGAATAAATTAATTACTCAGTTTGCGCAATCCCAAACTTAGATTAAAACTTTTTAAGTGAAACAAGTGTCCGAGGGAAGTAAAAACAAGGATTTACATGAAAATACTACTTCCAACGACCGCCGCACTTCCACTGAACAATTCTGTTTTTGAGTGCCTTTTTCTGCTAAAAAACTCTTATATTAAATTCAAGTATGATATAGCAGAGTGCGCTCAAACCTCTCCACCTTTATATCTTTTTTGTACTTTATGAAATAAATGCACTCGTACAATCAAACCGGTGGACTGTCCTACTTTTATTTGAGTGTCGTGGCGCAGAGGCATGTGACTGTAAGCGCAACAGGCTGTGGGTTCGATTTTCGCTCGAGGCAATGAATTATTTAAAATTTTTATTTCTTCACTCCGCAAAGGAAGCCAAGCGCGGCGATGAGTTCCGCCACTAAGCCCGTAATGCCTTTAGAGTTTGGTGAAAGTGGGAAATTGAGGTAATTTAAT
>JBAIZZ010000715.1:0-13963 GCA_037355905.1 Heliconius aoede | reverse complement strand
AAAAAATGGGTGATACACGGGGAACAGAGTGTCTTAACACTATATTTATAGGAGGATGAGGAGGACCTCTCTCCCTCTACTTCAAAATACAATGTGATTCTAAAAAAATACTTTCATAGTAATTACAAATAACCGAATCAAGGCCATAATATCTAATGTAATATAGTATCATTAGCAAATTTCCTACAATAAAATATAAAAACAATATTAACAGAGGAAATAATTAGACTAATGCAGCAATGACTCAACTCTTAACCTTCTTTCTTCAATGTCGATAAAATCGACCTTGCTTGATTGTATTCTTATTGTAAAGGAAATGGGTAAAGATGAGTGTAGATTTGATTCCCATTTTGAGAAAATTTCTCTGTCTCGGAATATTGTGCAGTGTGTTGTGAAGAGTGAGAAAGAAAAGAGAGTCTTAACAACGGGTTCCCTCTGTCTGCACAGCTAAATACGGGGTAGCCGTGTGGTCCCGGCTTAGAATAGGATCACTCTGGTACTGTCGGTGTCGTAAGAGGCGACTAAAGTATGTGTGGTAGAGTCACGTTGCCAGTAATGGCAACACGCATGGGCAGACTCGACTGGATTAATACCACCCCTGGCATTTAAAACTGGCGTGAAGAAGTGGCTCTTACCACTGCGTTTCGCATTAGGTAATGCCGGGCCCCGGCGCCCAACATCCTCCACCCTAAAGGCCGGCAACGCACCTGTAGCTCCTCTGGTGTTGCATGGGGTCGTGGGCGGCGGTGATCACCTATCATTAGCTGACCCGAACGCTCGTTTGCCTTGTCCTCTCCCATAAAAAAAAGAATGTAATATATTTAGAGTGCATTTCTGTTTATAACATAATAATATATATAATTACCAAGCAATACATGGAATAATCCACAACCAGATTCCACTAATCCACGACCAGATACAAAGTGCAAGTGCAGCTCGCAACGTCTTCAAAATATTTTGCAACACATAATATATTCACCTATTATTTATCCAACTTATTTCCTGTATTGATTCCAAGCAAATTGAACTAGCGACCTTCGTCGTCTTTAAAAGCTTGTCTAAACTCTAATGGCACGCAGAAAACATATGATTAAATTATTTTATAGTTTAAATAGTGGGACCGGTTCTTCGGCCTTTCAGACTGATAATGACCCAGATATTAACTTCTAATTCTATAAGGAATCAATTATATCTAAAGTATTTAAGGACATTACTTACATCTGTCTTAGCACTTATTTATATTTGGTAAAAAAAATAATGAAATATCTATAAATTTTCTTTTATTTTCACGCTAAATACTGAAATGGAACGGGAGAAAGAAGGAAACGTGTAAAAACACTCTGTACTCCGATCGCCCCCACAATTTATGAAGCATCCCAATAAAATAATTCTCAGAGTGAGGATCTGTCGGTACACATAAAAATAAAATCTATTGAACTGATTATGATGAAACTACTATATCTTAACTTGAAATATATGTATATGTTTTAAATGAAAAAGGATAATCTCGATCTCGAAAAATCGTTCAACTCTTCTAAATATTAAAATACAGCGATATAACGTTTATTATAATATAAAATAAAAATTAATTTTCTTCGTCGTGTATATTGATTTTTGTCGTGGACTGTACTTGGGTAAATGACCCTTGATAACTGTAAAGAATAAAAACCAGCTTAGTATTAAAAAAGTATAATTAAAAAAGGTTTTTGACAGATAGCATTAAAAAAATGATGGTCATTTATTTTATGATCAACGATTTGCTTGGTAAATATTTTTAAAGAATTATCAATAATTTATTATAATTATTATCATTATTTTGGAGTTTTACGCCACTTTATTTAAGAAAATGATTTTCTTCTACTATTTTTAGTAAACAGCAGCTTCTGGTTGGATAGTAAACCGCAGATACTAGAATGGAGGGAAGCTGAGGGAACCTAGTGTTAAAACATACAGTTCCTCGTTTCCCATAGTTTTCTCGAGATATTGAGTGGCAGAATTTAACGCCGCGCCATATCGACCAGAATGGAGGAATGAAAATATTTTATATATAATCATTCCCCTGAGTGTGATTGAACCCACAACCGTCGCGATTCGAACAAGTCGGACGATGTCACACTGCGCCACGATGACAGCAAACATAAATATATAAAGTCTTAGTCTGAAATAGAATAATTAATAAACTGTCGCTAATAAGTAGATCATTCAACCTGATGCGCAGTCGCCTCCAAGCTGCGTCACAGTTACGTCATCTATATGTTATCTATATAATATCACAAAGAGGAAAGATTTAAATTATAAATTATAAACACATCACTAAAATTATAAAGACAACAGATTACATTATTTGTTTCCCCATAAGCATTCTTTCTAATGAAAATCGAAATAGCCACTCTATGGTTTTACCTGTACTCATATAAACAAATAATTCACATTCAATTTAAGCGGGCGAAGCCGCGAGCTGGTCGCTTGTAATATAATCAAATTATAACATCGCTGTCTGTACGTGAAAGATATGTGAGAAAATAACAGTGATTTTTATTTTCTTATAAAAACTTCAGAAACGGCTTAACACGTTCACTGCGGCTTGAGGTCGAAATCGGCCTCATATAGACTTCATGTCAGTTCGCTTTATGTTATAAAAATTATGAGGTCAAAAAGACCTCAATCACACCAGCTGAAAGCTCGTAAAAATAGGTCCCACAGTGAATTTGTAAACCGATTTTAATGTAATTTTCATTATTGTATTTTGGCAAACTTCCCTTATTAACGTGTTAGGTTTACTGAAATAAAAAAGTTATAATATATCAATGAAAATGGTGTCGTATGTAAATAAAATAAAAAAAAAAGTCACCTTCACGCTGTATCCCATACATAGACAGGATATGCAGAGGAAACCTAGTGTTATGACACTCCGTTCCCCACTTTCCGCCGAATTCTAGAGACATGTATTTTGAATAACGGACCTCAACGCTCCGCTTCGACACCAGAACGAAGAAATGGTAATAATAGTTTAAATAAATACTTAATTTCCTCGAGCGGGGATCTAACCCAGAACCAGTCGCGTTTACAGTCACGCCTTGTGCTCCTGCGACTGACCTCTGGTATGCGAACATCTTGCTATAAAATATGTGTTATATTGAAGTGGCCGAAATTATATTTTTAATGAGTGGATATTATCATATTTATTGTATTTAAAATAATAAAGTTTACTTGTACCTAATAAAAATAATCATATTTTTTAGACTCCATTTCCCCACCCAATTTTCGAGTCATTGCGTTTTAACTGAACAGACTTAACTTAAGAAGTGAGTTAACTTGCGAGGAGATGAAGGAATGATATTCCTTTGAGTCAGCGTCATCATAATATGCAAATATAACTTTATGGCTAAAGTGACATGTGCCATAAAATTATTAAAATATGACTTATTTATAATTTATACTTCGATATAAATTATAAACAGGAGTAGGTATACAATATGGTGACTTTGTTTATACTTTGACTTTGTTTTAGATACCGGTTCTTTTTAAATTTATTTTAAGTGTTAATGACGCTGTCGTGGTGCTGTGGGTCTGGGCGCAGGAATAGGGGTTGGGGTGAGGGAGTGGGGTTGTCAGGGTGCGACACAGAATAGTCTCGTGCGCACCCCAGGAACTTTATTACCAAAAAAATTGCCCTGAAAACTTCGTTTACATGAATATTATTTTCAAAGCTTAAGCCCAGGCCCCTGAAAATATGTCCAAATACATAAATAATAAGTAGCTCTGATAGACGAATCCACAAAATATATATATATACAAAATACAAAATTCTATTGACAGACTTATGTGTTTAGACAAGCCGCCGCTTCCCGTTTCCGCTTCTCTGCCAAATTTTCATTTCATGTTGGGTGACGGAACCCAAAATCGTTCTCAGATTGAGAGAGTGTAACGAATTCATTTCGCCGACTGGAAATCGAACCCACGACGATGTGTTGTTTACTGTCGAAGACTCTCATTATACAATGACAATTGTAGACTTATTATAGTAATGATACATATCAAGGTACAATGTGATCTGAGCATTTTATAATAATAATGTTAAAATAGTGTTCCATAGTTTACCACAACAAGCACGTACCGTATTCAACCGTATAAGGAAAAAAAATGTTTTAAATATGCTATTTTTTTTCTACACGCTCATATTTATTTTTTATAGTGCTAACACGATTATCATATTACTTACTGTATGTTGTTTCTTTAAATGTAATTGGTAGGCCTTCACGTTTTTTTTTTTCTAAATTTGTTCAATTTCTACTTTGATAGAACAAAATAAGGAGTTGAGTCACGCCACTCGACTTCAAACATCTTGAAATATGGTGGAAATTATAGAACGGACAAGGGAGAAGCGTCGTGTGCTCTATACGTGAAGATGTAATGGTATAGATGAAAGATTTTTTTCATATACATTCATAATAAAAATCTACGTTTCTCGCCGCTATTGGCTCTCTGCAGCACGGATACCGTGACATTATATTATATATAAATAACTTGATAATTCAAAATTATTTACTTGCAATAGCTTAATTAGATAGAGATTAGATAGAGATGTCTTGCTTATTCAATTTCACAAAAATAGATACGTATAGATAATAAAGAAGGGTTTTTTCCGGATATTTCTGATAAAACGTTGAATATTTATAATACTTTTTAACACGCTTTTATTAGCTTCATCGTATGTATGTTTATAATGGAAACTTTTTTTTAAGCTTCACGCTGTATCCCGCACACAGCAGGGTAGGCAGAGGGAACCTCGGTGTTAAGGCACTCCGTTCCTCATTTTCTGCCGAATTCTGGAGGCATTGGAGAAAAATGAAAATATAAACGTAAAGAAATATTTCACTTCCTCGAGTGAGAATCGAACCCACAACCGTCGCTTTTACGCGCGACACTCTTGTGGCACTGCGCCACGACGGACTCAATGTGGAAACTGAATGTGATTTTGATCAATTTTGAAACATATTAATTTAAAACTTTGCATAGGACCTTGACCTTTTGGCTTATCAAGGATCGATGTCAATGAAATAATATGAAAAAAATCGGTCGAGTGCAAGTTGGACTCGCCCACCGATGGTTCCGTACCAATTTTCGTATTACGGAATTTAATAATATATTGCAATGACTATTATTACATACATATTACATACTATAATTTCTTTTCGCTCTTTAACATGTTTCTTAGTTTTTTTAATATTTATTATATTGTTTTTTAAACATTTGTACCTGTTTGTAAAAATGTAAATGTGTGGTGAGGCGGATACTATTATAGGACGATATTGAAAAATGGAGCGCTGTGTCGTTAAATTCTCTATAATAGCGAGATTGACTAAAACACTCTGCAGATACTGACGCTAGAACAATCGTATTCATAATAAGTATAGTAATTCTAATCAAAAAATCTGATAAAACGATAATCACTGTAAAAAGCGTAGTACATCCCATATTCGTCATAATGACGCAAAATCTAATAAATTTCCAGTTTTTTTACATAAAAAATGAATTGTGTATATTGTGGCTAGGTAGGTAGGTATCTATACTTCTTATAAAAACTTGCTCTCTCAAAGCGATTTTAACTAGTTTCGAAACAGGTATTGGCGGAATGTGAATTCTAATTCATTTTTTATACTTATTTATCATCCCAGCATTTTATTCCATACAATTCTTTATGAAAAGTCTTAGCGATTTTATTTGTAGTTAAAAAACCGAACAAGCGCGAGTTGGGTTCGCCTATCCGCTTGGGTTCCGTTGAATACTTGGTCATAGAAATGAACAAAATATGTATTGGAATATACATACCAAGCCCTTTCATCTCTCTTATCTATATATCTCACTTAAACTAGCGCCTTGAACTATGCTAGCTGTTAAATTTGAACTAGCTAGTTGCTGAATTTGATAACTCTAAGTTAACCGGAAGTACCCTATTTCACTCCATTCATATCATATCTTTTTTTAAAGTAAATGTATAAATACGAATTTATCAGGAAATTAAGAGACCGTTGACCTGAGTATGAAGTAGAAGCTCCTTCCATTGTACGCCTTAAAGTCCACGTAAACTGAGATGAATATATAAAATATTTAATTTCTGTGGGCGTCGCATCCATCGCAGCGTGCCAACCTGTCCCGCGTACAATCGCACACTGGCGCTCCTGCTCTACGACTGGCCTCTTAGAGTTTTGTGTTATATATTACACAGATTTGGGTTATATTAAGTTATATTATATTTTGGTCCACAGAAAAATGAATTATTCACTAGAAGAGTCACCGTTAGCTCGAACTGATCTGACACAAGACAAAATGAACAAGTGGTTAGAGGCGCAACGCAACGGCGGCACATCAGAAGTGGACGTCTACGGGAAGGCCTCAGATAAACAGATGAAGGAACTTGACAATGTTAGGAAACTCAGCAAGGAGCTGCAGGATAATTTACAGGTAAACTTTGATCATTTTCGCTGTGTCATACATTTATTTTTTTGCTGCACGCTAGTTTTTCTGTTTTCAATTTGAAATTTATTATATTTCATGAAACTATTATGTTACATTTATTTCGGAATCATCCATTGTAAAGATTCAATAATTAACTTTAAATTATTTTAATAATTAAACTTCTCTAAATTTTTTCTGATCACTTTTTAAATATGCAGTTCATAAACTTCACCTGAAAAAAAAAATTCCAGGAGCTAGAAAACTCAGTACGAGTAGCCGATTTGGAGAACCAGGCGATGAATCCCACCGCCCCACTGTTGGACTTCTCCGAGGAACACGAATTCGTATCCGCTAACCAACTCGACGATTACTATTCACAAGAAGACCAGAACGACGCCAAGGAAGCCGAAAAGCAAAGACTGACAAAGGGTAAAGCGGCTAAGACAGACATACAAAAGTTTTATAAGGATCAGTGTATATTCTTGACTGGTGGTACAGGTTTCTTGGGGAAAGGTGAGTGCATGGTTTGATTGCTTGATTTGAATAGTTTTTTTTTTAAATTTAGAATAGATTTTTGACCATTTTATATTTTATTTGGGAAGTCTGAAAACAAAGCAATTACTATGCGTAAAAAAGAATAATGAACAATTTGAATTCAGGTAAAATTTTTATATTTGCATATGAAGATTTAAAAAGTTTACGTAAATAATTCCTTATTTCCTTTCCTATTAGACAAAACTAACTAGAAACTAAAACATCGAGTGTTAATAGAAAAATCTAGGACAATCTAAAAGTATTTTATCTAGATTTCATTGCATTTGTGTGAATTTAACTATACGAATATTTATTGAATATATTTATAAAAATATGTTTTTCAATAGTATTAAGAATAATAAGTAGGCATAAGTAAGGAAAATATTTTTTTTAATATTAATAAAAAAATAATAAGTAAACGTAACTAAAGAAAATGATATACGTGATGGTTAAAACAATGAAATTCCTAGAAAAAGAAAAAAATGATATAAAAAAGTAACCTATGCTGTTGTGTTGTGTTACCTAGAGCCAGGAGTAAGACCTCACTGATGAAATTAGTGGCTAATAGGGCGTAATGTAATGCTATTTATACTGAACGAATCTCCAGTTTATGCCAACTTAGCTATAAGTTAGACTAGCGGACCAGCGGACACTAATAAGCAAAATAAGTATTTTTTTTATAAATTACATTAGAAAAATCGGACAAAACACTTCTATAGACATTATTGTTAAAGTTAATGACAGAAATAAAGTGAGAACTTACCCTCGTGTAATCAATAAAAAAATATTGACTTTACAAGAGTCAAAGGCAAAATGCAGCCTATTCATAATCTACAATTAACATCTGATAACTACACGTAAACTGAAGCTGAGATTTTTTTTTATTTTTGTATGGTAACAGATCAAAAATTCGACCAGTATTGCCCCAACACTACCTGCCCTGCACTTCGACTACAATTGATGATATGACTTTATCAATTTCTATACAAATTCTTCCTACGTTGCAATAACATAAAATTGACCTATTTTTTACCCATTTTTTACTCTAGTAAAACTTAATCAACTATTATGTATAGTATAAGAGATAAGAAGAGAAAGATTGTAGGAAATAAATTATTTTAATGAGAGATAAATAATATATTATTGCTTAAAATTTCAACAAAACCGTAACAAAAGAGTTTTTACTTTTATAAGTCAATTAAAGACAACTTACTCGCCTTTAAGGTAACCTGACTATCTTTATAAATTATCATATCACATTTTAATCATTAAAATCCAATATTTTTATTTTTTCTGTCGTAAATGAAATGAGCTTCATATTTTTCAGTATTTAGACAGGGTTATTTTTTAAATATATATTTTCACATAGTGTTAAGACATTCTGTTTCCCATTTTCCACCGATTTCCGGAAGCATTGCGTATAGAGTTGTGGAGCTCAACGTCTCGTCTTGCCTCGACACCAGAGCGAAGAAATGAAAATATTATTTGCTTAAGTGAGAATCGATCTAGCATCGCGTCGCCTTAACAGTTATATGCTTGTGTCCCTGCTCCACGACTCTGCCTAATATTATATTATAATACTATATGATATACAGGATGAAAGCGTGTGCGGCGGTGTTTGTTTTTCATTTTTGGTTATATATTTTTTCTTTGGGTTTTATAGAGTAGTTAAAATTGTCGTTTCATTTGAAATGGTGATGACAAAAACACTCTGTATGTGAATGAGTAAAATGGTTTGGATAATTGTTTTTTTTTTGTTCCACAAAACAAACTCCTAACTAAGGAGCCTGCATGTGTTTGAAATTGATTTTTTTTTTAAATTTTGTGTTGTTTATTTTTTTTTTTATTTGTGTGTGTGTGTTTTTACAAAGTTTTGGTTTCACTGTTATTATTTTAAAGCTTTAAAAGCAAAGTGGTCTAACTTACAAAAAAAATAGTTACGCGTTAGTTTAGTAATAGTGTCATTTGGAGACCCTAAATTCTGACCGTTCAATTGAAATTGAACTTCAAAATGTATCATCTTTCGTTATCGATCTGCCGCATACATGGACATATTTAAGTTTTTTTAAGAAAATGCAATTACTTCACTGTCGCACCAAAAAGTGACTTAGTAAAATACTCATTTTGAATGTAATTGTAAATCAAACTAATGTATTAACTTTTGTCGACATACCGATCTAATTACTTTGCTCTATATTCTTTTAATATGTATAATTTTATTTCATATTTTACTAAAGAATTTCACTTAAGCATTCTCTTTCACAAAAATGAACAGGTTTCAATATGTCGCCAACCACTAGAAATTCAATAAAATTTAAATGTCGGCTTAATTATATTTTTTAAATGTACCCAAAATTATCTAAACTATCTTTTTTATTTAGTTTTACTTTTAACACCATTGTTCATGTCGATTATAAACAACTATTCAGAAAAAAGTAAAATTTCAGAAAAAATTAGCTATTATTTAAAAAAATATATATAAAAATAAATAGTTGAATATGTAAAGTTACGCCACTTTCGCTAAATGTCATCGTGTGTTTTTGTGTTTGTTGTTCTATTTTTTGGGGGGTAAGTTTGTTTTATTATATTTCTTAATATATGTACACATACATACATATATGTCCTATAAAATAATGCTTAAGTGGGAGGGGCTTTTATCTTTATTTTCTTTACTATCTTTATCTGCTTAATAATATCTAATAAACTGTTGCATATAAAAATCGAGATTTTTTAACATACCTGATTTTGAACCTCTCCATTCCGGTCCATTTGAATCTGTTATATCTCTGCAAAAAAAAGTACATACGTAAAAAAATTCACCGTTGGCATAACAATATATAGCTTAGTAGCGGAGTAGTAGCGTTTCGACAAGAAGTACAGGTTCAAATACCGATATGTTTAAAAAATTATATGCATGCTATTGGTGATAGTTTTTTCATGTATATTTACATACATAGCACTAAAATATCCTTAATTTTTTTTTCAGATGGAAGAATAAGCTTGAAGGCTAGTCGCGTTGTGGAAAAGGTCTTTTTGTAATTTTTTTGTGTTTTTAATTAAAGAAAATATATAAGGTGTTTGTTAAGAATAAATTATGATTATATATTAATGTTTTCTGTTTTATTTATTGTATAAAAAATATTTAACAATTATCTCTTATATTGTGTTGTTTTTATTTCTGCCCTAAGCACCCATTTAAACACCCTAACAAATAAAAAGTTCAAAAGTATGATAAATGTGTTATTTAATGTATTCGTTTTATTTAAATTGTATAAAACTATTGTAGTTAGTATTTAATCCTTTTTTAGGGTTCCGTACCTTTTAAGGAAAAAAAGGAACCCTTATAACATCGCATATGCATATGTATATATTGAAAATCACTTTGTTGTCCTTCCTATCTGTCTATTAAGAGCCTCTATCTCAGAAACGCTTGGAGATATCGAGTTGAAAATCAAACCATATAAATGGATATTTCTAAGGTTAAATTTAGTTATTTTAATGTATTTATAAAAAAATATGGAGCCATGTCTTGATGATTTGATATATTTAAATTATTTTTATTTTCCGCTCTGATACGACACTCGACACACAATAACTCTTAAATTGGCAGAAATTAGAGAACGTGGAGTCTCTACGCTAGGTACCATCTATCTACCCTACATAAAATAAAAAAGAAATAAAACATAAAACTAAAAAGAAAAAAAGCAAGCCCAATTGTATATTATTTTGTTCCTGGTAAAGATTTAATTGGATGAAGAATTCCTTATAATGACCTGTTAGTCCTGATAAACTATTGGGCTTGATTTTTTAAAATTTTTAGTTACGTGAATCAAAATCCCGATATCAAGAGGCCGGTTGATAGTTATATGATATCGAAGAAAGAACATATTAGCCAAGCCAATTTAGTGGGCAATGAGTGTTTGTGTGAAATATCAAAGCTTTTGGGGACATTTTTATAAAAGCCAACCAAGCTTGCTGAAGGTCATTCAGAGTCGTTAGAGGAATTCTGGAATACCCACTCGCTGCTACGAGAGTGCAGACTCCCACTCCATCACCACGGGACTCGAGCTTAGGCATGCCGTAAAGAGCAGAGCGTTGGATTATTTTAATTTCACATTTTCTCTAAAAGTGTACGTCCAAATGGCATGCTATATAATCCAAAAGTTATCTTTATAAAAAAATTCTTGACGATAGAATGACTTTCGTTCGTAAGTTTCAATAAACATGTCAAATAAAAGCAGTAGAATATCAGTTTGCAATTTTAAATTTTTTTTTGTCATAAAATTCATACTTAGGCATACTTCAGTTTACGGGCGTATCCACTTATTTTGTATGAATCTAACTACAATTATAAGTTTGTTATGATTTTTTTACTTGGAATATATATAATTATAGATTTCCATTTGTTGGGTATTTTTCCTTTATTTCGGATCCTACTAGATTCTATTCTTATATTTAAATCATAGCAAGGAAATGTTTCCTTGCTATGATTAGATAATGACGAAGAAGAGTTATGTTCCGCCACTCAACACACAGTTTTAAAAATCGAACGGCAAGTGATGTACAGAGTACAAATAATTAATGTATTAAAATATTATAAATTATTATTGTTACAGTTTTAATAGAGAAATTATTAAGGTCGTGCGGAGAGGTCGACACTATATATGTGTTGGTCAGACCTAAAAAGGGTAAAGATCCTATGACAAGGATTCATGAGATGCTGGATGACTTTGTAAGTATAGGTGATACATCCTATTCTATCTTATAATAATAAAGTTTTTGAGAATGTATGTTTGTTCCATTTTCACGCTAAAACCACTAAACTGATCTTAAATTTAACTTTAGAGTATACTAGCACATATATATGAAAATCATATAAGCTACAGTTTATGTAAATGTTTTATATAATTTGGCTGTAATTCAACAATAAGCTTCAGAGGACGAAGCCGCGTTTAACTACTAGCTATTGCGCCCGATTTACTAAGAACAGCAGCTTTTTCCTTAGTGCTAATGTAGATTATTCGATCATTGGGCTTAAAAATGGAAACTTTGTATAAATTTCTTTGTAAGCCTTAACACGCAATTCCTCTAGAATTCAGCAGAAATTGGGGAACGGAGTGTCTTAACACGACGTTCTCTCTGCCTACCCTGCTGTGTGCGTGATACAGCGTGAAGCTGTTTATTTTTTTGAGTTACTGAAAACATATGTAATTTAATATCTTTTTTTTTCCCATTTCCCAGATTTTCCAAGCGGCACACGAAATCAATCCAAAAGGTATACACAAAGTGGTACCGATTGTTGGTGATATGGAGCTCCCCGGTATCGGTATAAGCGATGAAGATAGAAGATTACTTATTTCCAGAGTAAGACAACTTTAATTCTTTATATTTCTTTTCATTCATGATGCTTACATATTAATCTATGGTAACTGTCGACGCTGTAATTTTTAAAGTATTTATAGATATTTAAATAATAAGAAATACAATACGTATTATTGAGGATGTATGTCTATGTAATAGAGCCCAAAAGAATTATTTAAAAAAAACCTAATTTTATAAGCGGGTTAACTGATTGAAATGCATATTTCAATATTTTATTTTGGAAAATGTCCCTTAACATTGGTAATTGTTTTATTTCAATCATATCTTTTCAGGTATTTTATTAATAACTTAAGTAATTCTAAGTACCAATTTAAACTTTAAAAATTATCTATGACACATGAATACGATTACTTTTTATTTGTCTCCAATCCAGGTGACAATAATCATCCATTCAGCGGCGACAGTGAAGTTTGACGAGAAATTATCAATAGCAACGGGAATAAACGTGAAAGGCACTAAGGAAGTGTTGAAACTAGCTAAAGAGTGCAAGAACTTGGTGGCCATCACCCACGTGTCGACCGCCTTTTCCAATACGCACGTTGATTTTATTGAAGAAAAGTAAATATTTATATGTCTATTATTATGTAGGAACACAGAAACTGTTTTGTACGTTTTTCTTATTTTGAGTGCCACGTTGTGATAAATTAGCTTCACGCTTCTTCCTCCACAGCGGAGTAGACAGCATATATTGCATGCAGTGAGTGGTGGAACTCCACCTTGTCCTTACCAGAGCTGAAAAATTAAAACAATGAACTCCCCTGATTGAGATTCGAACCCACGTTTATGGGTTTCCAGTTAGTCATTGTGCCGTCCCACTCTGCCTCAATGGTCTGTAACACGAATAAATATAATGTATTTTATAGGGACGAGGATAATGGAAATAAGGATAAGACGTTTTGTGGCCTGTTTCCGCTTATTTAAAGCTAAGGCTTTTAGACAACACTGGAAAAAGATTAAATATTTCTTGGACGAATACCATGAAAATAATTTAAGCGTTCTTGAGAAAAAATTTTTTGACAGACGGACCAACAGACCAGAAGTGATTCTATAAAAGTTTCTTTTTAAGTACGGACCACAAAAAAATCTCTTAAAGCAATACATAATAAAAAATATTCTACAATTTTCAGATTCTATGAACCTCCTATGTCAGTTGAAGCATTGGAAGCTGTATCGCAGTTAGATGATAATGTTGTAGAATCCATCTTACCAGCGTAAGTTTTTCATATTAGTTTCACATTAAAACAAACTGAAAATCTCTTTTTTTTCTACAGCTTTACGCTCTTTCTCTCATAGCAGAGTAGAATAGGCAGAGGAAACCTGGACACTTCCGTTCTTCACTTTCCACCGAATTCTTGAGACATGATGGAACTCATTGCCGCTCTTTGCCTCGTTACCAGAGCGAGGAAATGAAAATATAAAATGTTTCCTTCCCCGACCGATAGTGAGAACCGAACCCACAATCGTCGCACCCAAGTCACACCATTGTGCCTCTGCGCCGCGGCCTCCCACATGTTCTAATTTACCTATATTTATGTTTATTTATACTTTTCAGTCTCTTAGGTAATCGTCCAAACACATACTGTTTCAC
>JBAIZZ010000714.1:0-14002 GCA_037355905.1 Heliconius aoede | reverse complement strand
AAATGGGTTTACAAACGCGCCTACGATTTGTTTTAAATAAAATATGATTTTATTATGAACGTAAACTTTTTATATACGATTGGGTGCACACGTGTGATTGCTTATTTAAAAAAAAAATAATGCGAACATTATATTATGAAGTAATAGTAGCATATAAAAATATAATTGTAGTGGGGAACGGAGTGTCTTAACACCCTCCCAGAGGTTCCCTCTGCCTACCCTGCTGTGTGCAGGGAACACTTGAAATACACAATAATTAATTCATACAAAATAATTAATTTTCTCATCTGATTCATTTTGGTGACTTTGATAGATAAAGTTTCAACAACTTAAATCAAGCACTCTTATCTAGAAATATGCCTAAATACAACGGTGACAACTTCGACTAAGTTGGTTAAGCCGTTGCTGAGACCAGCATCTACAAACGTACAAAAAAAAACAGACAAGAATTAAGAAATCATTGTTTTGGGTGGTGAAACAACTTTGAACTTTATCGACCATATCGACGAGGCGTGTGTGCTGTGTTTTTCTCAGCACCACTTGAAATGAAACCCGTTTTAACTACTATATAAAAACATAATACAATTTTAAAAAATCTCCAAAAAATGAAAGTTTTTTTTTGAAACAAATAATAAAATTATTGTAGTAAAATAAAATGCAATTTGTCAAGGACGACGCACGCACACATAAACCTATCCGCAGGGACACCGCCGCACGCGCCTCATTCGCGAAATCAAGTCGTAGGTATTGGCGGCAAAGTTGAAAGTAGTAGTAAGTGTTTACGTTATTGGTACGCGTAAATCCGTCACATGAAATATAAACATGATAAACATCATGAAATAAAAAAAAATCCTAAGTCTAAGCTGTGGAGGTATCTTGATTAGTTTCTTTAGGTATGCTTCCACTCTGTATTATTTAATACCCGTATATGAATCCAAAAATATTTTAAAAATTCAATAAAAATATTTTGAAAATTTTTATACAACAGAAATAAAACTAAAACAACAGTTTACCAGTAATATAAAAAGAGATTTGATAATAACTTACTTTTCAAATCTAACATCTGTGAGGGATCTATTAAGTGAGATCATGTCGCTTGCCAACAAATTGAACTGATTCTCTTGGAACTTGTCCAACATAAGCTTCTCTTGTTCTATTGGAATGTTTACCGCTTTACCTGAAATTTTATATTGTTGTAGAATCTTTTGTACAGTTACTTAAAAAGAAATAAACTGAAGGATTTATCTTCTTCAAATAAATTAATCGTTTGTTGGTACATTTTATGTTTTATATTTTTTTCCTACATATAGCAAGATATGCTTTGAGTACCTAGTGTTTTAGCACTTTTTTTCACCATAATCAACTGAATTTAGACATTGCATGACAGAATTTTACCTTACCACAGTGGAGAAATAAAAATAATTTATAATCCCTAAGTGGGGGGGTCATTCCCACAAACATTTACATTTAGATGTTGTCACACTGCACCACAATAGCTTCTCATTTTTTTATAAAATTAAAAATTGCATTTCCATTTTATATTAATGTACAATTGTAGGTAATAAATAGTATTTAAAATATATAGTTTTGTATTTAGATACTTAGCTACATTTTTTTTTTATATCATTTTAATTAAAATTTAATTTTAAAAATTAACAGACTTAGTTTTAGCCTACACTTGCTTGCTTGTAATATAATTTCAAATTTACTAGCCTGAGAAATGAAAGCAAAAGCCTTGTCACAATGACTCACTGAGCTAACACTGTAGGCTGTTAATTTTATATTTAAATTATAAAACAACCCAAAAGATAAGGTGCATGTTGACTATGAAATCAAATATTTGTCTTTGAAATAATGTCATGTGCATTTTCAAATCATTATAAGACATCAATGACATATAGAATAATCATTATCATATAAATATACGAAATTAAGTTGATAAAAACATTATTAACCATATTTTTTTTATTAAAATAAATGCTAAATGCTTCTATAAATTTATCACAAACAACTTACCCATTTCACCAGGAGAGTCTCCATCTGGTTTAACAGGTGGCACAGATGACCATCTCTTTAACTTAGACTTAGAATATGGGGGCAATAAAAGCCCATCATCCCCTAAATCATGGTTTACTTCATTCTCTTCTATATTAGTATCTTCATCATTTATATCCTTTTGTAATGCAGCAGCTATGGCTGCTTTTTTACCTCTAAACTCCATATTATTCTGGGTAAAAATGAAAACAATAAATAATAACATAAATAATGATGCAGTAAACAAAAATTATAAACGGTTTGATGATATAAAAATGTTACACATAATAAAATTGAAGAGGAAAAATAAGAAATAATTAATGTATGAACTTACTTGTACAACATATTCATTATTCTCGTTCTTATTTTTATTGCACCCATCTCCAAAACATTCAGAATAAAAAGCCAATAAAGCTACATCAACCATCAACCACACAAGAGATGTCAGTAGAATTATGCGGCATGTGTGGATCCTTATTTTGCTTCTTAACATTTTAAGTAAATAATAAAACGCCAAGTATAGTTTTTCTAATGCCACATGTCAATTTAACACACAATTGCCTACTTTAAGTAGACCTGTAACAACAAAGATATAAAAGAAATTTATTAAATGCTACCCACTTAAATTATATATTAGAATAGATATTTCATTGTACTTTTATAATACATAGAATATCAATACTAGTCACATTTTATTCACAAATAAAAGAAGTGGGCTCCCGGATTCTTATTTAAAATTTATGAACTGACATCCTAATTATCCCCAATTCTTATAAGCGCTACTTTAGCAAATATAAATTAAATTCAGTAAGCAAAGCAGACTCACGCGATATGTATTTAAAATAATTCGGTAATTATTCGATTAAATTAACATTTGGGCTCGCTACCGACAATCTCCAAACGTATACGCACGTATACCTACTATACGTCAAACTTTCTAGTTTCTATCAAGATTCCAGAGTGCCGTGTCCTCAATAATTCGGATACGCTTTTTAAATATTTGCTTATAATTAAGATTCATGATCAAAATGTTAATTGTTTATTTGTTGAATAAATAATTGATCACTTTTTTCGATCGAAATTAAAAATAAATAAAAATATGTTTACAGTATAGATTTTTTATTTTTAATATCGTTTTTCATAACATTGCCTAATTATTGCAAACGTTCAGTAACGCAAGCGTTTAAACGGGGTCTTTATGGTTTGGAGGAAGGTTCTACGGATCACGTTGTATTTAATTGCCTAAAACTCAAAACAAAACAAAATGTAAACGTTATAAACTTGGATATATTAAATGTTAGTATCCATTTCATAAGTCACTCTGGCAGAAAATCCGGCGTGGACGAGTTTCAGTGGAGTTATCAGTAATCAGGGCTATTTGATTGACGGACAGTGCGGTTGTTCTGTTAATGGTCGGGAAGTTATCTATGTAGAAAACACGGGACGAGACGTACTAGCTACAAAAGTATATATGGCATTCAAGCGTTGATGAAGGAAGCATGTATGGCAAGCTTGCTGAACCTTTGGGCAAACGTTTAAGCGTACCATGACATAAGAACCAACTATTGACAAAGGAAATACACCTTTCAGTTTCGATTAACATATGTATGACATTGACATTAATATTGCAAATTGCAAGTGTCAACAATCGACGATACGAAGATGCACAAATAAATGTATTTTTACAGTAGGCAAAGTACCAGAGTTAAGATAGCTGTGTGTGTACTTAATTTTTTATATCTTATACAATATATATTTAAAAATATCGACAACCTTAATCATTTAATGATAAAAATAACATTTTATGCTAAAACTTCGATATCGTTAATTGGTTTGAGGTTTTTGTAATGTATTAATAATTGAAAAATTAATTTGTGATGAATCGGACTAAGCGTAATAATTCAGAAATGTTGAAAAATACTGAGTGTGTTACTGAGACTGAAATGACTTCAGACGTGTATCGGCTCATAACGAACGAGGAAAAACCACCAGATATCAAAAATGAAAAAGAAAATTCCTGGATTGACGCAGTGCAAATGTTCGCTTCATTTTTACTTGCTGGATTTGGAATGGTGGCTGCCAGTTTACTTTTAGATGTTGTGCAACATTGGCAAGTTTTTGAACAAGTATCTGAAGTTTATATTTTAGTACCAGCTCTTTTAGGCTTAAAAGGAAATCTTGAGATGACTTTAGCATCACGGCTCTCTACTCATGCCCACTTAGGACACCTTGCCACGAGTTTATACTCATTAGTTGTTGGTAATCTTTGTCTCATACAATGCCAAGCTATTCTTGTTGGATTTTTAGCTGCTATGGCAGCTGTTGCGATGGGTTGGATACCAAAAGGTGATTTTGACATTCATCATGCCATGTTACTTTGTGCCTCCAGTGTGCTTACGGCTTCACTTGCAAGTTTTGTTCTTGGTTTAATAATGATTGGAGTAATTGTTGTTTCTAAAAAAATAAATATAAATCCTGATAATGTAGCAACACCTATAGCTGCTAGTCTTGGAGATTTGACAACTTTGGCACTATTGTCTTGGATAGCATCATTGTTGTTTAAATCACTTGGCACACACCTCCTTCTGCCATCTATAATTATCATTGTTGGGGCAATACTTGTGCCAGTATGTGGATATGTGGCTTGGAAAAATAACTTTACTAGACAAGCATTGGATGAAGGGTGGGTGCCTGTAGTTTCGGCCATGGTGATAAGTAGTGCTGGTGGACTTATATTAGACTATACTGTATCAAATTATAAAGGCATTGCTGTTTTTCAATTAGTAATAAATGGCATTGGAGGTAACATGGTAGCCGTTCATGCATCGAGATTATCAACAATGTTGCACACTGGCAAACAACAGGGGGCTGTTATAAGCCATACTACAAAACTACTATTATTAATGGTCATACCTGGCCAACTCATATTTGTTTATACAATAGGTTATCTAAAAGCTGGCCATACATCTTTGACACCTATCTTTATTTTAATTTACATGTCTGCTGCATTGTTACAAGTATTTCTCCTTTTAAGTATTAGTCACTATTTGGTTGTATGGATGTGGAAATTAGGATTAGACCCTGACAATTCTGCTATTCCATACTTAACTGCCTTGGGAGACTTACTTGGAACTGCATTACTGGGAGTAGCTTTCCATATTCTTTATGCAATAGGTGACAAAGATAGTGACCTAGGGGACTGAAAATTATGTTTTAAACAGTAAGATAAAGTTATTTTTAGTAAAGTTTATTGTACTTAAACCTTGCTATTTAAATATTTATAAAATGTTTTTATTATATTTTGATCATAATATGTAGTACTTACACTAATATACAATTAATGTAAATAAAACCTGTTCACTTATGATGAAATTAATATTCATAATAATAATAGAATTTAACGTTATTAAATGGACTTACTATAGCATAGCAATAGTATTCTTTATTGGTGCTAATATATTTGCATATCGCAAGATTATATTTTTAATAAATCTTCAAACTGTGTACTTATATTAAATTATTTATACACACAAGATAAGTTTTTTATTTTGTTAAATGAAAATGTTTTATAACTTTAAATTTTTCCTTTTAATCGATATCACAGATAATTGGCATTACATAGTTTATTTTAATTTTTTTTATTGATATGGGTAACCTGAGATACTGATAATTGGCAAAGCCCACCAGCCCACCACACATTTATGTATATCACATATGATAAGGATTCAATAACAATATAAATCTATTGAGATAGTGTTCATTACAGAATTTATGAAGGCCGTTTATTGTCAATGCAGCAGTTGTAGTTTTGTTTTCCACTCAGGGCAGTCACTTATTTTTTCGTTTCCTTGCTTTGGTGACAAGGCATGGTATTGAGTTTGACCACTTGGCAAGTAATGTCTCATAAATTAGAAAGAAAGGGAGGTACCCTGTTTACCCACTTCATACAATTATTTAAAGTATTAAATTATGTAATTAGTACACATCTGATTATTATTTTTTGCATCATACTGTATCACAAAGCAGTGTAAGTAGAGAGGACCTAGTATTGAGACACTGTTCTCATAAGATAATTCCATTGTGAAAACATTCAAGTTGAGTGGTGGGATAAACACAGTGATTGCCTTATTGCGAGGAAATGAAAATATTAAATATCTACTCCCCCCCAGGTGGGAATTGAACTCACAGCAGTGTCACTTGTCCAGTTGAAAGTAATAAAATATCTCAAAATGGCAAAATTTTACGAGTTAAGCATTAAAAATTATGCATTTTATTTTTGATTGAAAATGTCATAATTTCACACAATATATTTTTTTGAACCCATATTGTGTTAGTATTAGAAGTGCATTAGAAGTTTGTAAAATTTTATATTCTAATAGTCTTTCATGATCAAACCCAAAATTAAAACTTTCAAGTTAATATTCACATTGTTTTAATCATAAAACTATATAGAATCGTAAATATAATTATTTGATTTGTAAAGTTTATCTTAATTACAAAACAAATTTTATTATGAAACAGATAAAAATACATTTCTAAAAGTTCTGATATAATTGTTTTTTAATAGTTATCATTGTGATTTAAAAATAAAAAAAAAGTAATAATTACATACAAAATATTAATAAAGAATCACAAAATAAAACAAAATTATATGGAGTTTTTTTTTATTATTGCCTTATTCTATGATGTTTACTTGACTTCACGTAACCTTCTGACAGCAGATCTGCAAGATGAAGCAGCAGTAGTTGAGAATACCCAAGCTCCACCAGCCACAGTCCTCTTACAACGCTTGCATGACCAGATGCCAACACAGCTACGTTTCATGGCATCCTGAAAAGTAAAATATAATAGCAAATATAATATTATATTTTAATTACTTATATTTTAAAGTAATTATATCTATAGATTATATTTTTTTATAATTTTAACCAAATAATTTTAATCTTTAGTAAGGTTTTTACTGTTGTATATACACAAAAAGGTAGAGACTCCAGTATGAATTAACCGACTAGCATTCTGTTGAATCAGATAGTGTCTCATTGTACTACTATAGTCATAATATTAAGGAAATAATATAATTTTGCACAAAAAAACATTTTATTTTATATACAACATAATATTTATTATTTTATTCTACAAGTACAGATTTTCTTATTAATAGTGCTTTATTACAAAAGAGTTGTTCTTAATAAAAATATCAGATATTTAAAATATTTTGAAGTAAAAAGTCAATACTTTTAATATTCTAGCAATGTTTGTGTACAGTTATAGATGTATATTATTGTATTGATAAAAATTATTGATATTGTCAAAGCAATGGATAGGTTTCTGTGAGCCCATCTCAGAAAATATAAAGGTTAAAAAGATGATATTATTCAAACATCTAAATTAATAATTAAAGTTTAGATAATTATCAAACTGCACACAATTTATTAATTTCATAAATGTTAACAATTATATGTACCAATATACATAATATAGTCTAGTCTAGTCACTTCCACAAGTCACATCTGAAACTAACCTTTCCACAGAAGGAGCAAGTGTATTTGGCGTGTTGGGTTACTTCCATCTTCTTGACCATTTTACGTAGTGAGGCACCGTAACGTGTACCATATTTACCAGTAATTCCAACCTTCTTAGTACGTTTGGCCTGAAAACATTTGCATAATACTGAGACATAACAACACAAAGACACCGGCGAAGAAATACACTAATCACTAAAATATATTTTTAATATTTTTCAGCACTGGTTTAAAACACTATTTAATATTTTTTTAAAACCTAAAGACCTAAGATGTTGTAAATATTTAGAAATTAAATTCTCACCATTTTTAATATAACCTGCCTAACACAACAGTTGACAGAAAAGAGAAGTATTTGACAATTGTAAACTGTTAGTATGACAATTGAGTACAGATTCAAAATTTTTTTCCTAGAGTGTAATGACAAAATAAAAAAAAATAGATGGGAGTCCTCTATATAAATTTTATTAGATATATAAAGTATATTAGATATAGCAATATTAAATTGTAAGCTAACACCTTTGTATCATATACTTTCTACTACTAACCTTCTGTCTTTTATATAATATATATTGATTTTGTTAAGGCAATTTTTAACAGGATTTTTAAATTTGCATACTCCTACTGTGTATAATTATCTCTTTTTTACCATTCATTTTTCTTTTCTACCGTTCCATCCTCCTTCGTGTGTTCTTCTCCATACAACTTGACATTAGCGAAGTGATATATGCTCAACTTGCACGCTCGGAACGCCATAATCTAAGAACAATACTAACAAAATTTTTCTATGACTTCAGCTTCACGCTGTATCCCGTACACAGCAGGGTTAGGCAGAGGGAACCTGGTGTCAAGACACGCCGTTCTCCACTTTCTGCCGAATTCTGGAGGCATTGCGTATTGAGTGGCAACGAACTCAACGCCGTGCTTTGCCTCGACACCAAAGCGAAAAAATGAAAATATAAACGTAAATAAATATTTCACTTGCTTGGGTGGAAATCGAATCCACAACCGTTGCGTTACAGTCACACCTCTGTGTCAGAGTCTATGACTTTAAATATTTATATTGTAGACTTTTAGTCTACGTTGAATAGTGATTTTATTTATATTTCCCTTAAGAATTGTTTTTATATTTAATATACTGTATAAAATACTACAAACATACGTAAATATAAACATAAAAATAGCAGTTTCCATTTAAATTGGTTTTGGAGTCAAAAGATTCGCAATATTGTGTGATTAGAAAAAATTGAATTACATAATAATTTATTTTATAAGTTAAATTATGTTTGTTTTGTAATAAATGTCTGCAGTGTACTTATAGTTACTTCTTACATATAAACAATAAAATAATTATAGTAAAATATATGGAAAATTATGCATTTAATTAACTAATTTATTTCACTAGCTAATTTATAATTTATATACTTGTATAAGTAGATCTTTTTTACATTATGCTGATCACATCAGGTAGCTTGTGTTCTGAAATATGTAACGAATATAAACAAAATGTGGTCTTAAAATATATTGAATATTGTATTTAAGCATGAGACATGTCCAGTGCAGTTCTCAGTAGTCTTTTACCGTAAAATATTTATAAAATATTTAATTTTAGATAAATTTTATTAAATTAATTCTTTTCATACGATATTGAAAAGTATTAGTTCTTATAAGTAGTAGTAATTTCAATCAAGTATATATTCAGTCGAGTATATTTACTATCTATTCTCCACAATTGACATGTCATTTGTCAATGTCACTAACATTTCTATTTCAACGACCTACAAGACTGTAAAGGTCGATCCTTTTGGTTTTACAAAACCCGTCCCTAATATCTGGACGGCCCTATCATAAATAAACATTTAGAAATGCTGCGAACGATTTTAGTACGAAACCAAATTTTAAACGATAGCTTGAAAAAAGCTATTCGTAATAACATTTCAAGATGTTTAAGTATAGAGTTGGCCAAAAGGAAACAGCCTAATAAGTAAGTAAACTCTTATTTGTTTGTCATTTTATTATAATTATGTCTCGAGTTATAAGATTTTTATTCCTTTTCGTGTCATGTAATTTATATATTCACTAAAAGACCTTATAGCTAGCGGCTAGAATTGCATAACCAAAACGTCAATCGGCAGCGATCGACACCGCAAAACGTGTAGTACGATCTTTTGTATAAAGTTTCGGTAAATGTTTATTTTTATTATTATTTATGATTAATAAATATCTAGGCCGAGCGTTAATTATATTTTTACTTTCAAAATATTCTTATGTAAGTAAAATAAATATATATAAAAATATATATATCTTTCAGACTCTTCACATCACCACAAAAAAGTATTCTAACTGCACAACAATGGAATGTTCAAACAAGATATTATTCAAGTCTCCCTTCCCATACAATGGTAAATCTACCAGCACTATCGCCAACTATGGAGAATGGCTCCATTGTAAGTTGGGAAAAGAAAGAAGGAGATAAATTAAATGAAGGTAGAATAATATTACTTATATTTCATCTTATACTTAAATTATTTTTAGAATTGTATAGTAAAACTATAATTTTATGTTTGATATCTGTTTATCTTATCTATAGTTGAATTATGTAAATATTTCAGAAGATTTATTTTTTTGTGGCTATTATGGCACATTGGGACAATGTCTTACTGTAAACTCAAATGTTATCATGGGGTTCAATCTCCACTCGAAGCATAATTTTTCACATGTGCTGGTAAAAACACAGGTTGTACCACTCAAAAAGTAACTTCATCAATTACAGTAGAAAAGAGAGAATTGAATGTTTTGACACAAGATTCTATAAAGATGTTTATAATTTTTTTAACAATTCAAAAAATTCATACATACATCTCACATACATACATATTTTTACTAAGTCCTAATTTATTACAAGTTACTCCTAAGAAATAGTCACTAAATAGGATATGAATTATAAATAATTTAAAACCAAATTCATGCTTAGTTAAGTTGGAATGTTATGTTACATACTATATTTACCAATAATTTTAAACAGAAATATTAATTTACATATTGCTACTTTTAGGTGATTTACTGTGTGAAATTGAGACTGACAAGGCAACAATGGGATTTGAGACTCCTGAAGAGGGCTATCTTGCAAAAATTATAATTCCAGCTGGAACCAAAGGTGTTCCAGTTGGAAAATTACTTTGTGTCATTGTTGAAAATGAAGCAGATGTTGCAGCATTTAAAGATTTCAAGGATGACTGTAAGTTTTACTATAAAGTTTACAGTTTATACTAAAATTAATTCATACCTGTTGTAGTGATACATCATACTAAAATTAAAATGGTTGTTTTGTTTTACTTTGATAAATGTAATAATTTAGCTTATTAATGCTACTAATATTGAGTACAATATAAATCAAATCTGTATCCTGCACACAGCAGGGTAGGCAGAGGGAACATAGTGTTATGACACTGTTCCCTACTTTCTGCCAAAATCTGGAGGTATTGTATATTGAGTGGTGGATTCAACGCCGCACATGAGTACAATATAACTGGCATTAATAATTAGACATGAACTATGTTTTACTATTATATAGAGGATATAAATGTAAACAATTGAGTTCATAAACATTACTTTTGTAAGTATTATATATGTAATGTAAATAAAACACTGGAGTTCACAATAGGTATTGTATTAGATATGTAGCTTATACATGAACTAAACTTGTCATATATAATTCCAACCTACCCACTTACATTCACTTTATTTTATAACAAAGAAAATAAGTATCTACTAACAAAACAATCTTTGATTAGAATTACTTAATACTATTTTATATATGAAAGTAAGGTAAAAAAATAACAATACATGATATTATCAGAAATAATATGATTTGAGTGATAATTTTAACTGCATCCCTTAAAATAATTTTAACATATTTGTTGTTATAAGCATGTAATATAATCATCTAATATAATTTAGTGGGTACTAACCTAACAGTTTGTGAATTTTTTTTACAACAGCTTTAGGAGCTGCTGCACCTGCACCATCAAAACCAAAAGGTTATTTTTACTAATCTAATTTCTTTTAGTTTTACCTCTCAAGTGTTTAGACATTGCTTGTCAACGAAATAAAATTAACTTATTTCCCTGAGTGGTAATCAAACGCACAACCATCTAGTTTTAAATCAAATGTTGTGCTAATTTTTACTTCATAATTTTAAAAAATAATTGCATATAAGTATATGTTTAAGTCTTAATATAATCATGTTGCATATATTTCAAGCATATTAAGTAGGTATAGTAATAAGGAGATACCTGAGAGAAAATCACCTTGAACAATAGTTGAATTCAAATCATCTTGTAGAGTAGATAGGTCATTGTTAATAAATAAATTATTATTCATCAACAGTACATATAACAATATAATTTAATAACTAACATTGTGTTTATTTAAATTAAATTAATTTAACACTATCATGTGAAACATTTTAATTTATAACTATTGTACAAGATAGCACATATCAGTCTGTCTATTTCAGAACTAAGAGAAATTCAACTCTAAGGATTCAGCAATTAATAACAAAAATAGTTTTTATATAATAGCAGGATTTGAACAAGTGGCTCTTGGATATTTAAAAACTAGTTCTTGGAAATATTTTATACACTTTCTTAAAGTATTTTATGTTCTTTCCTAAATGTGGTAGAACAATTTAAAAATGTAAGAAGTAGAAAAGAAAGTTGCAAAATTAACTTATATTGATAAAATTGCATAATTAACATAAAACCGATGAAAATAAAGATACAAGTTAAACTAATAAAGATATGTTAATCAAAACAGCCGCAGCTGCCCCACCACCAGCCGCTGCTCCTTCAGCCCCAGCAGCTCCAGCACCGTCAGCACCAGCGCCAGCAGCTCCTACCCCAGCTCCTGTTGTACCTGCCCCAGACCAGGGTAGGGTGTACGCGAGCCCCATGGCCAGACGATTGGCTGAACTGAAGAATATAAGGCTGGGTGGTAAGAATTGTGTGATATTTATGCATTTCAACTTTCGAGACATTGAGTGTTAAGCGTTTGGTCTTCGTACCAGAGCTATTGTACTGACAACCATCATGTTTACAGCCATTATGGTCTTTACAACATAATAGGTATTAAATTTACTTGTCTAATAAATAATATGTAGTTTTTGTAGGGTTAGTTCTGGTCATATATTAATATTAGCTGATGTATTTGCTATGTAAAATTGTATATGAATAAGAAATCAATAAAAATTTGGTAAATTTAGTAGTACTATTATACACTTGCAATATAATTGCGTGGTGAGTGGCGAAACTTAACGTCGCGCTTTTTCTTCTTGCCTTGAGCGCGGAAATAAAACGATTCATCGCCACGAGTCGAGTCCGTAATTGCGCTAAGACGGCCTCATCAAATAGTCAAAATTGTTATTTCCACAATGCAAAACATATATCACGCCCCATATCCTACCTTAACAGGGCAGGGCTCGGGCCTATACGGATCAATAAAAAGTGGGGATGTTCCCGCAGCTGCCCCCGCGGCGGTCAGCCCCGCGCCTGCACCTGCCCCAGGCGCTGCCTTCGTCGACATACCTCTCAGTGGAATGAGGGAAACCATTGCCAAGAGGCTCTCAGCTGCAAAACAGACTATACCACATTATCAATTATCTGTGACTGTTAACGTGGAGAAGCTATTGTCTATGCGCAAGGAGGTTAATGAACGATTGGCCAAGGAGAAATCTGATGTGAAGGTTAGTTTGATTGGTTGTTGTTTCTGTTTTATATTCGCGGTGTATTATGCTGGTAACATACAGGGTAAGCTGACTTAATGGTGGAATTCAACGTCGCTTTGCCTTGTTACCAGAGCGAAAAATGAAAATTCATCATGTCCATTATATTTTATTCACCTTACAAATTAGGAATTAATACGATTCGTAAAAATCACATCTAATGTTTTTTGTAACTAAAGAGTAACTATAGATCTATTATTAACAATTAATTGTATGCTACAAATAATTCTATACAGCTAACTTCAGGACGGCCACGACTTGTTGACCATACTGTTATGAATAATAACATACTATTCCATAGGTATCAGTGAACGACTTCATCCTGAAGGCGGTGGCGGCGGCCTGCAAGCGCGTACCCACTGTCAACTCGCATTGGATGGAATCCTTTATTAGACAGTATGTACAATTTATTTTTTATTGACATAAAAAAAATATATTTTTGATACATTTTGAAATATTCTGGGAATTTATTAAATCTTAAGAAAATTTAGAGAAGTTTTACAAAATGTTACTATAATGACTATTGTCAAGATAAGCGAATTTAAAATATTAATGTGATAGTATAAAGCCTTTTAATGTAACAGTTCATAATTAACAACAAATTTTCCTCGTCGGAGGCTGTCGCGCCAGAGCAGCAGAGCCTCTGAATGTAAACGCAATAGTC
>JBAIZZ010000713.1:0-14074 GCA_037355905.1 Heliconius aoede | reverse complement strand
GGCAACCGCCTCGGCCGCCCGTTTGATTGGAAACTTCCTCAGCTGAAACCAAGGCACAAATTGTTTCTATGTTTGCACAATGAACTATTGTATAACTTCTCGGGTCTGAGGAAGCGGGTTATTTTATTTTTTGTGTCAGCTCATGGAATGTAAATGGATGTTCCGTCTTTTTTTTAGCTTTACACTGTATAGGTACATAGCTATATAGGTCCTTAGGTATAGGGAATCCTGGGACCTGGAAATCTAGTGTTAAGACACGCTCCGTGTTGAGTTCTGCCATTAAACACACTATGATTTGAAACTTGGGTTTGAAGTGGGGAACAGAGAGTGTTAACATTACGTTTCCTCTGTCTATATTGTTACATAATATACGCAGAATATAGCGTAAAGCTAGATAAATATGAGTGAGATTAGTTGGAGCGCAGGAGCGCAAGCAGATTGTAAACGCGACAGGTTGTAGATTCGATTCCCATTCAAGAAAACTAGGAAACAAGGGCCGTGAAAATATCTTAATGGGAACAGAGTGTTATAACACTAGATTTTGAATTTGTCTACCCTGCTATACGCGGGATACAGCGTAAATCTAAAATATATAATACACAGATATAATGTAACATATATGAAATTTTGCATAAATCTTTTAAAATATTATTATTCAAGAAAACGGGGCAATAAAACATTGATAAAGATATCAATGACAAATAAAGATATCGGATAGAAATAAAAAAGTTTCAGATTGATGCCGGGCCTCCGTCAGAGTACATGCATATATAGGGGTTATGGATGTGAAGAATATTTCATGCACAACATGTTACGTATGGGACCCGACGACGCGTGATGTTTTATAAAATATTCCCATGCTGTACCATTGTGTTTTATTGCATAATTTTTGTATGAATATCTGTGGTTTATGTAATATGTACTAAGAGGTAGTATAAATATTTTGGCTGATATTTCGTTGATTCAGGACAATAGGAGTTTGGACTTAGGTCGTTCTCATAAAAAATATGATTTACGTTACAAATTTAAGGCCACAAATTTGAGTTGTGGGTTCGATCCCCAATCGGGGGAATGATTGAATTATTTATAAATATTTTCAATTTCTTTGCTCTGACGCTATGGCACTCAAAATTTGACGAAAAGCGGGATAGGTAGTGTATTTACACTGGGTTAACTTTGCCTACCATGTTATAAGTTAAAAAAAAAACTTTCAACATTTCGTCTCATAAATAGACCCATTAATATGGTCATCACAAACAATTTTTTTTTTTAATTCAAAGGGTTTTGATAATTGTATTATAGAAAACTTTTTAAAAAATAGTATAAACATATGCGAAATTAAAATCGTCTACTGACTTACATATTCAATAAGTAATATTTAAATATCGCATTTAATTTATCAGGTTGACATTCCATTATGTCAGAGGCTAGGTATTAATATAAGCGTCCAGTCCGGGTGCAGGATGAGTGCCGCGACCGATACTGATCGAATCCCGGATGTGCCGGAGTACAGATAGCGATGGTTGCTTCCGCGCTCGCTCTGAGCCCTGTATGGACGGATTTATGAGATTTTTGTATTATTCATATAATGTGTGTCATACAAGTTGTTTGTAGTTATTATCAATCAATGTTGGATAGGATACAAAACTACGTTATATTCATATATATAAATCTACAAATTATTTATATTTAACTTCTAAAGTGAGTTATTATTATTAAATGAAACGAAAAGCGACGTGATCACAGGAATTTGTGGAAGGAAATTAAAAAATATTATATATTTTTTGTATCGTATTACATATAATGAAGCTAAATCAACTACGTACTCAAGGAAATTAAGAGAAACCCTATTAAGATTTCTATACAATATCCGTTTTATAATGTATAAAATACATTATGATCGTATACGCGACGATTGTAGGTTCAATTCCTACTTAACGCAATCAACTATTGTTATTTATAGTCTCTGGCTAGAGCTAGACATAGCGCGGTGTTGAAAACCTCTACTTAGTACGCAATATCTCGAATACGGATGGATAGTGGTAAACGGAATATATTCTCTCTACCCTCTCTCTGTTCTACTCTACTCTGTTCCATTCTACCCTCATAATTTTTTCAAATTTATATTTATGTTATTCTTATCGAGACCGTAAAATTTATAGTTTTATCGCTGAATGTTATTGGTTTTTTATATGTTTGACATATCCACATAAAACCAAGTTCACCAATACTTAGTTTGTTGTTGAGATCAATACGTAGACAAATAGATCCGTAGGTAGATAATTTCGTCTCCAATTTCCGCACAACTCTGCAGACATACTGTGTTGAAAGGTGAATCTCAACGCCGCGCTTTGCCTTGTCACCAGAGCGAGAAAATGGAAGATATTTAATTTCACCAAGTGAAGAATCGAACCATAGTGCGTCACGGCTGTCAGTAATAATACAACGATAATATTTATTTCTTCTATGCCGTAGCATACGGTAAGATGGTTCAGATCAAAGTAACGAGTCTGCACGTAACGTGCTTATATAGCGCGTATATTCGCAACACTAAAAGCATCACAAAGGAAACGAAGCTCCACAAGTCCGCAACTAAACAGTTAGGCGCTATTGTGTTGAACTGTTACATGGCTGCGTGTTAGGTATTGTCGGCCGCACTTTGATCTGTGATGGCGTGCTGGCGATGTGTATGGGTTTCTAGTAGTTTCTGATATATGAATATAATTGTAGAGCTTAAGAGAGAAAATGGAAAGTTCTCCTTTTTATAAAGTTTCTTTCTAAGGGTTCCTCGGCGAATGGGGAAGGCGAATTTCCCATCAACTTCCTAAATTTCAACTTTCCAAGTCCAAAAGTTTCGTCTTTCTGGTGTTGTCAGTTACTTATACTACATAGATTTGGGTCACGCGTATCCCGCGTTGGTGTATTATCTAAGAAGAGAGAGACTAATTATTAAATCTCTTCGTTCTCGACTCCTTGCAGTCTGCAATTTTATTTTATTAAAAATATTCCAGAAGCATTCAGATAACACTTATCGGTTGAGCCATGATGGATATATATTACATAACAAAAAATATATATGTAATATATAGAAACTAAAAATAGAAACAGTTTCGGTAGAGCTTGAAAAATTGTACATGATTTTTAATATTGGATATTGCTTCATCGACATTGGCATATCGCCATTGTTACGTTTTGACTTTTCTTAAAACTCTGCACTGGTATATTATATAATGTATGTGGGACTCATGGCGACATATGGATTGAATGGGTCTTGATTTACTTTTTTTTTAAAACTTCACGATGTATCCCACATGTAGTAGGGTTGATAGGGAACCTGGTCCCCAAGACATTTCTTTGTCTACTTCTTATGGAGTTTTCGAGACATGGCGAAAAGTAACTCCAGTTTTTGTTTTAACAGTCTCTTACGGTGTCTCTGCATCAGGACGGCCGCTTTTGTTTTTTTAATGATTAAATTATGTAAATAGAGAGCCTCTTATTTTTCACCATTCGTTTCATTTATTTTATTGCCTGTATTATACTAAAATGCGTGCGGGATATAGCGTGAAACTGATAAAATATAATAAAAATAATATTTGTAAGTTTTATAGTTATTATATCTATTTTTTATATCATCATAGGAATCATATATATGTCAGTACGTTGTATGACAAACATATTCATTTTTATTAAATCTAAAAAAGTGCGTAAGACCATGTAACTTTTTGAGAAAATATGAAATTAAAATAATTCAATCCTCTGTTTACGGCCGCAAACGTAGGCTTTAGAGATGAGACGCCGATGACGTCCTCTCATATAGTCACGTAGTGTTCATGATTGAATGTATTAATTTGTGTTCAAATGCAGCATAACAAAAGTATTATAGGTGGCATGCGGGCGAAGCCGCGAGTGGGCCGCTATTATTTTATAATGTAACCCATCTGGGATATTCAACAGGTTAATAAACTAATATTTAGATCGTTGCCCCAACGTTTACTTCCATCGTATATTCTGTTAATATAATATTTCGTCAGCTATTAAAATATACTGTTTGTATCGCGGACTGTTCGCTTTGGTTCGCTGCGATAACTAAATTAGAATGGGCTATCTCATTGTTTATAGTCCATCAAAGTTGTAAACTGTTCTACGAACTCGATGAGTGAACAATGGGCCGCCAGTGGCTTATAGAGACGTAGATTTTCAATCGATATGGTAATAAATTTATATTAAAATCCATTATTTTATAAGAATTTAAATGTAAATTTTGTATATTATTATGAAGTATTTTATTTTATTACACTCTGACATGTAGAAGACATTCAGTGTCTCATTCTTTTTAGTTTTTTAAGTGAAATTTCAATCTATTACGTACCCATTTTTTTTTAAAATATTCCTTTAGGAAATATTGACGGTTGTGGGTTCGATCCTCACTCGAGGAAGTGAAATATTTATTTTTACGTTTATATTTGTTTAAGGCACATATGACACATGCATTTATAACATTTGACTACGAAGCGGGCGAAGCCGCAGATTAAGCATAAAAGGATACATAAAATCAACATAGAAATATAAAAAGTCTCGTATGAATACCGATCTGTTACTTACGTCGAGTATATGACATGTAAAGATAAAGGTCACTTGTGTAATAAAGAAAGCAGTTCACGACATTTAAAACGCCAACCCATAAATCCTCGACCGCCATATGGGCCACGGAATGACGTTGAATCGTGATTCACCGTGGGAACTGGGCTTTATTGAGTATTCTCCGTAGAAATTATACGTTGAGGTACCCTATATGCTTGTAAAGGTTACCTACAAATTATAACATTATGAGTTATAATAAATTTTTTTTAACTGCTGTATTTTTTGAAATTTTTTTTCGTTACGACACTCCGGTTCATTGTCAGTTAAATTGCGCTGTTTTCTTGGCAGACATCGTGTATTGGCGCCAGAGCGAAGAACTAAAAATATTAAATATTTCATATTCTCGAGTGGGAATCAAACCCACAACTTGTCGCGTTCAATATAGCCTCTGTTTTTAATTGTGTTATGAAAATATGTAAATGTTTATATTGCGTTAATATAAGGAAAAATATTCATGTAATAAAATTTAAAATATATTTAATATTGCTTGTTTTATTCACGACTAAAATTAATTAGCGAATGACTTTTAAATTATTTAAAATCTCGTTTGTAGTTTTTGTATTGAAAACAAAAAAAAAAATCTTAAGTTGCTATAATTACACTTGAGCAATATTATATTCACATTTTAAATCTATCTGTGTGTGTTTAGTTAATTCATATACAATTAGCAGTTTTTGTGTATGTGTTAAATGTCCAACTTTGTTATCTGTACATATAAATAAAATTGTAGTGTCTGTCTGTAATTTCTAAATAAATGTAATTTTTCATGTGCATACCTATAGTTATTTATATGAAATTAAAATACAAGGAAGCAATTTTTTTTTCTCTGTATACCTTTCAGTTTGTCCCGGCTAACGATTGGATTTTTTTTTATCCACTTTTTTATCAATTTGAGATTTCCGAGCCGAAGACGGTTGTAGGTTCGATTCTCACTCAAGGAAATTAATTAATTTTGTATTTCCACGCCCTCGATACGCAATGTTTCGAAAATTGGCCGGAATATAGAGAACGAGAATTAAAACAAAATGACTGGCACATATTTTCTATAGAAGATTGCCCAATGTTTCCATTCTTCAAGTGTCTTATAAATTGTAAGACCGCTCGCGTCTGCAGTGCACGTGTCAAGGTTTTTGACGTTTTAATGGGACCACTCGAGTGTTCTAGATTTTGTGCTCGTAAAAAATAAGCTCTCATGCATATCTAGAAGCTGTGAACTTGTCTAACTGGTCCAGGTTGAGTCACGACACTATAGATCTGGTTTTTTTTTCTCCAATAATGTAGATTCTTCTTCACATTTCTAACGTGTGACGTTTATAGTAATCTGGTGGATGTCTCTTGCATATTTGTTGTCTTTTATATGTACGTTTTCCGGTAAAGAATCACAATTGGAAAGTTTATGTTGATTCCGTTAAATGGTTTTTAAAGTTCTTTGAATTAGTTTTCCATTTTTTAAGCCTAATTCGTTATTATAAAATTTTATCTGAGACGGTTTTTTTACAATTTTTTTATTGTTTTTCTTGTTTATTGTTTTAAATTTAGTAAAATTGATGAGGATTTTGTAAGCTTGTTATTTATTTGTGTACACTATCAAATCAGATATTAAATTTCAGCGAAAAGGACCCTGAGCATAGTATATGCGACAGGTTGTGGGTTCGATTTCCACTGGAGGAAGTGGAATATTTAATATTTACTTCACTTTTTTCCTCGCTCTGGTAACAAGGCAATGCCTCCAGAATTCGGCGAAAAATAGTGAACGGAGTGTCGTAACAT
This sequence comes from Heliconius aoede, assembly GCA_037355905.1. Lineage (NCBI taxonomy): Eukaryota > Metazoa > Arthropoda > Insecta > Lepidoptera > Nymphalidae > Heliconius > Heliconius aoede. The sequence continues at coordinate 7,663 of JBAIZZ010000713.1, read as the reverse complement.
AAAATTCTATAAATATAATTAATTATATAAATTATATACTATGAATTCTATCCTGTCCCCTCTACCGGCTATGTGTGGGATACAGCGGGAACTTAAAAAAAACCTTATTTGAAACGTACAATTAAATTAATTGTTGATCTGAAAAACACTTTAACGACAGCTTCCTTTCTTATTTTCTTAATATCGTTTGTCCAGAGACAGAGCGTGGGTTATAAAGCGAATGCTTTACGAGCTCGTATTCGACGTGATGCTTAAAATTTAATATCCCCTCTCTCGGACACGCGTAGTTTAGATAGCTGAACTTTGATAGAGCACATAAAATACTCATCATACTTGTGAGGTCTTACCCTGGAATTGACTTGTTTGGAGTATAATAGATGACAGATAATTCTGGATGTTGTTGATAAGCAATCAGCTTCACGCTGTATCCCTCATACAGCAGGTTACGCAGAGGGAACCTAGTGTTAACACCAGTCCCCACTCATTCTAATTTTTGTTTTTATATTTATTAATAGCGTTCGTGTAAAGTAAGTTGTGTATACATGGCTGATGTAATTCCGATAGCTGGGTTACATTGACACCATTGTCGTGCCATATAGCCTATAACCTTCTTTTGTAATTAATTTTATATACAGAAAATACTGTTTTTTTAACCACTCAAGGATTCGATAGCAGAGTAGACAGAGGGTACCTGGGAGTCTAGTGTTACGACACTCCTTTTCCTTTAAGACTCTTCTGTTCCTCACTTTCTGCCGAATTGAATTGTGAAAGAATTTAGTGTTGAGTGGCAGAACTCAAACTCTTTATCTTTGTGATATAAAATATGTATATTATATTTATATATAATAATATAGATGTAGTTTTCAATATTTTTTCTTTTTCCTTTCAGATATGTCTCTAGCAAGGACGTGATCTCCCCATTGAGCGGTAATATGGCGTCGTAGGTGCTGTAGTTTTATTTTTGCGGTAAGTCAAATTTGTTGCGTCACTTTATTTTATACAAAGTTAAAAATTGTTACTTTTAATTACTTCTATTAAAGTCTAAAATATTCTATAATACATTTTTTAAAACTATGTATCCCATATTATTAGATTAGATAGTGGGATGAATAAAAATGTGATAAAAAAACTTGAATCGCTAACAATATGCTTGAACCACGAACGTATGTGGTCATATGTTGGCAGTATGTACTTATAATTTATAATTACAAGTAATACGAGATCTACACGTAGTGTTTTTTTTATTATTATAAAAATAATATTAAATGTTCATTTATTATCTTCTTCTTTCATTTATTTAGGAGATTTGTTTCATAAATATTCCTTTTATTCTTCCTCCTGATTGACTGAATAACAAAACAAAAAGATCAATACTTCTTATCATTCCTGTCTATTGCCAAATGATAAGAATTATTGGTCTTCGTCTTTTGTCCTCCGTGCGCAGAATGCAGATATTTTCTTCATTTTCGTGCACTCTCCATAAAGCTCTTAGTTGAGAATGCCGTTGTGTGTTACATTTCACAGATATATTTAAGCCCTATTGTAGTAGCTCAGGAAAATTGGCTATAAGGCGCACAAGCGATTGTAAAAACGACAGACGGTGGGTTCGATTCCTACTCGAGGAAATTAACTGATCGTCTTAACTCTCTCCTCTGTCTACACTGCTAGGTGCGGGATGCACCGTGAAGCTAAAAAAAGAAATAGAAAAACAACTAAGGAAAAGTAGAAACATTGGGCGTCTTTTTATATTTCAGACGAGCATTTTCCTTAATGAAAATATTTTATCCTTATCTTTCGAATAAAGTTCATTTCTTGGGTACCAGTTAAAATTACGTTGGCGTTATAATACAGTGAATGGTATATTAATTAAGTCTATTGTTTCAAAAGTATTCGGTCCTTTTGATTAATAAAGGGTCTGCGGCCCCCATTCCGCGCTCTGTCCCTTGCAATACGTATTAAACACATGTGACCGTGATGAACTGTTACTCTAATAATTTATTTTTTTCATTAATTTCATTAATATTGTTTCTAAACGTGTATGTAATCGAAAACTACCCTCATTAGTAGTTCAAAACAGCAAACAAAATAAATTTGATTTTTTTTTACTTATATTTCACTTATTGATAGTTTACCGGACGGTCGATTTGTTTTGTATAATTTCGTATGTCCACTCCTCTTTTAAACATCTCTATTCTATTTTAACTGAAGATATACTTACCTGAGTCATGAGATAAAAGTATACAATGGAAGTATACAATAGATGGATTTTCGTCACTACAAATGTGTAATAGATATTTTGGTTTGGTTATGGGGAAATAAACGTGACACTGTTATTAACTTAAAAAAAAAACTAAAGCTGAAATCTTTACTTTCCACAACGAAACCGGGCAAATACCAGCATTTTAAACACTTAAGTTGGAATTTGATGATGAATCATATTTCATTGAAATCTCGAGTCATAAATAATTGGCTAATACAGTTTCCGTCTTAATTAATTTTGTGGTTTTGTCTTTCTCTTGTGCAATTTTCTGGCGAAGTTACTGTTTTTAGGTAATTATGAAATGAAGGAACGCCATTCATTAGGTTTATTTAGAATATTATAAACACTTTTACATTTTTGTAGACCCATATTTTTCATTATTTTTCAAAGTGTAGCTATGTAGGGTATCCTGCATAAAGCTACCCTCCAGCTAACTACCCTACTCTGGAAAGTCTGAGAGTATTCCCACGCTCAGCCAATCTTGAAACCGCGCTTTGCCTTGTTACCAGCTAGCCGATTTAAAGTTGCCTCTTACCAGTTTCCTCTATAATATAAAAATTTCTTTCGTTTTGTTTCACATGTATATATTTTTTGTGTTGCAGGTGTAGCTGCGAGCGGTGGGCATGGGCGCGGCGGGTCCGTCCGACGAGTACTCGCCGCCGCGGCTCGCGCGGCTGCTGCACGCCCTCCCGCACATAAACGTTACTCTCCATCGCGTCAATGATACTTTTGCGCCCAACTCTCCGGTTTATCTTGAGGTATTGAACACTCAGAATTCAGGGGAAAATGACTAACGAAGTGACTTAACACTAGGTTCCCTCTACCCATCCTGTGTGTGCAGGATACAGTGTGAAACAGAAAAAAAATTATACAAACATTTTTATTTTAATAATTCTACTTTAAAATAGGTCAGTTGTCTCTAGATTTGTTGTTACAAACGAACTAATTGTTGATTTTGTTTTCGCAAAAACAAACAAGAAATGTGTGTTATAAAGAGAATAAACGATAACAGTTTTAAAAACGAAATAAGTTAGCTAGTCCATTCTTAACGTTTTACTCGTATAAGCCGTTCGCATTTATAAATTATACATCTATGAATGAAATTGGCATCTCAAGATTAATCTCAGACTTGAGAGCGAATTATAAATACGGGCCTTCAAAACAAGTGTCAGGTGTATAAAACTGAGTATTCATTTCAGTTAATCTTCTTAAGTATTCTTATTATAGTAATCTTAGTATTACAATATATATGTAGGTCAAAGAGCGGTCTAGAGACAACTGACCTATTTAAAAGTAGGATTATTAAAGTATCTGCCTATGGCTATACAGATGACATAAGAACTGACTAACTTAACTCTTAAGCGGACGGGGACGTAGAAGCTTGTTGACGGAAATAGGCTACGTCCATAGCTTGAGTGTATGCCTTCCTAGTCGAGCTTTTAAGAAATGTCAATTTCGAAGTGTGTTCTTATGTTTATTTATTACAATTTGTTTTATTTTGAGGCCGACAGGTTTTGGGTTCGAATCGTCGAGGGGGAAAAATGAAATATTTCATATTTTCATTATTTGGCTCAGGTGACGAAAAAAAGCGATGCGAGTTTCTCTACTCAATAAACCTCCAGAATTTGGAGAAAACTGGAGAATGTAAGAGATTTAATGGAAACGGAGTGTCTTATCATACGGTTCACAGGTTCCCTCTGCCGACTCTTTGTTTCCTAGTTATTAAATTGGGAAAAAAATAATTTAATTAACTTAATGCAACTATTTAAAGTTATTACATACAAATTTCAGAGTTTGGGAATCCTTGGATCTATACCCGGCGGATGGCTCATCCTGACGTTGACGGTGCTCCTTATATACTTGCTGACGAGATGCTGCGACAGGAAGCAACGCCCGCCACGGAGTATAACCGCACTTAAGGTAAAATTTTATTTGGGAATATATATTTAATTTTTGTATTTTTATGTATGTAGAAGACATGAGAAAGAGTGGGTTAGAACGATTTAAGAAAACTTCGTGGAGTAGTGGCACAGGCATACAGTCGTCAATGCGACGGTTGTGTGTTTGATTCCCACCCGCTTCCGGATGTAAGTATCTTGCGAGATACAGATAAAATATAAATATTTAAAAGATTGTGGTATTAAATCTATTCACGTAGTCGTTTCATACTTAAAAGATTCAAATAAAAATAAAAAATATATATGTATAAACAAAGTTTCGGATACTTAGTCCGTAAATAATATGAAAATTGCATGAAGATAAAAAAGGGTTACGATAACGAGGTGCTTTATGTGAAGGCGATGTAGGGACAATGTATCATTTAATTTTGCACGCCTGTTTTATACTGACAGGCTGCAATCACAAGTGGTATTTCTGTTAATGCGCTACCACCACGTATAGATCGATGGTCCTCACTCCTTAGGCTATGTATGGAAATGAAAAAATGCTAATATGTTTGTTACTCTTTAGAACTACTAAGAAAGGTAGTTTTAATGAGATTTTTTTTTTTTATTTAAAAAATCTGTATATGAATCTGTTACACGTGTATGTAATCGAAAACTACTCTTATTAGTGTTTCAAAAAATTATAAAAGAAATTTGCAATTTTTCACTTTCGATATTTCAAGATTTGTAGAGACAAAATGCCATTTTGACTTTATGTAACTAATATCTATCTCAGCATAATTATTTCCGAAGTATTTGTTGTGTGAATCGTTTAAAATATATCATATCTCATATCTTAAACTTCTGGTCGCTTAACACCCGATTTTTACTTATTCAGTAACTTAACTGGCTCTAAGTTGATATATTATATTATATATAAATCAAATAAATCACGCAGCTTCACGCTGTATCCTGCATATAGCAGGACAGAGGGAGCCCAGTGTAATAAGATATTCCGCTCCCCACTCTCCGTCAAATTTCGGACCTAAATTACCGCGTGTTGAGTGGTAGAACTCATTCGGCACCAGAGCAAAGAAATAAAAATACTACATATTTCGTTCCCTTTAATTAGGAATCGAATCCACAACCTATCACGTTACAGTCACTTGACTTATATTTTTGTTATAATTTTGCCCAAATCCATATTTCAAAATTATACCTCCAGGCATACACACTACTTCAGTTGCAATAACCCATTAAAGTAACCTTTTAAGTTAAATAGTCGTTCAAGCTATAGCACGTTTGTAACCTCTTTTAACCGTAAAGAAAATTTGGCAACGGTTCAGTTAAGGCAGTCAATGGACGAAAGCACACACTCGTACAGTACGGTCGACAAGTTGTGGCCACTGTGAAGTTAGATGTGAACAGCTGCGTAGGGTAAATTTTAGATATTTTTACTTCTTAATATTTTCTTCTTGAGTGGACAACGGGCATAAGTTCAGAAAATTTAACTTGATGGCGGCCACGACTCGCTGACCGTTCTGTAGCTTGGTTATGATAGTAAAGGGCCAGAGTTCACCGTCCTCTGGAGTTGACCTGCAAAACTAATTTTATGCGCTGGGCACCTCGCCAATCGGGTTATTGGTTTGATATTGTTCGACGTTGTTGTGAAACACTTAAACAATAGATGGCTTATATTAGTCTATCAGTGCTTATGTGTTTTCAATATACAGTTATTAAGTGATTTTGTTGTAAATTAGCGTATATGATGTGTTACGTGGGCATCATCAGGCCGTCGTGGCGCAGGGGCAGTTGACTGTAACGCCACGGTTCTGCGTTCGATTTCCACTCGTTGGTATGAAATCTTTATTTTTTTTCATGTATTCATCTCCCTCTGCCTACCTCTGCTCTGCTGTACTTTTCAATGATTTCAGGGATGACCTATTAATTTTGGAATACAACGCAGCGCTTCGTCTAATATAATTCATATTAAAAAACCCACAAAGAATATAACAAATGTATTTGTTTATCAGTCCCTAATAGACGATTAGCTTTCACTATCCATCTAATAATATCCCTGTGATCCATACCACGTGATCCCAAGATGACTCGGCTCGCCATATGTTTTTGTTAGTTCTCTGCCACTCCTACATGGTGGCTCGTTCGAGCAATCAGCCGCTTGTTGATCTCAGTGTGTATGTAATCTTGAGATTAGATATGGGATGCTGTAATGGACCGTTTGAAGCTTTTTGTACAATCGCTTTATTTTATTACGTTATAGGTAGGTGTGTGTGAGAGGCAGATGTTTTTTTTGTTTTGTAGTTCGGTCTGGACTTTTGTAAGTTAGATATTGTATATTGCACGCGTTCAGGCGGTAGTAGGTTCGTTTCTAATATTTTATAATTACATTTGTGAGGAGGAAATTTTGTTTTGTCATATAATTTATTATTTATATTATTGCTTAAATTAAAGAACAAAATTACATATCTTTTAATTACATTGAAATGAAATAAAGTTCTATTTTGTTAATATTTTTGAATAAAAACGATATAATAAAGTTAGTTATTAAGTATCAGAGTGAAAAAGCAATTGATTTTATTGAACAATAAACAATGGTTGAACGTGCCCTTGGATGTCGAAGCGTTCATTGTGCTAGACTAATAGATTTATTGAAACACCCTTTTAACCTAGCCTCGTACATTGAAGCAAATATGCTTATGTAATTCAAAAGTTTACATTTATTTTATGGAAAATAAAGGCTCGCTCGCGGCTTCCGGTCCACTTGAACTTTTTCTTATAATATCATTTAAAAAAGCAATTATCTATAGCTATATTATATTGAAAAGTAAAGTGTCAGCAAATTCAATAAAATAGTTGTCTATGCCTATTTCGTCAAGTTCCGCTATTCAATACGAAATGTCACTTATTGAGGCGGGAAATATTGAACGAATTGTCGTCATTCTAGATTCTCTGTATACCCTACTAGTTGAACTGAAAAAATTAACACTAATGTAAAAAAATACATACTTAATAAATTGAGCCAGAAAGTCAAGTTGTGACTGTGTGTGAGTTCGATTCTTATTCGAAGAAATGAAATATTTACTTTAAATAAAATAAACATTTTTTTTATATACGAGACCCAAAAGTATCCGGAATGGTCACGTGGTGGGCGGGGCGAGCGCTATTTCGGACGACGCTAGCGTCGTGTCACGCAACTCCTGCCGAGCTCAGTGCGCCTAGCGTCGTTGTCGGGTGAGGTTGTGTTCGGCTGTTTCGCGCTTTCTTCTAAGTCCTTGTTTCTTGTTTCCTCGTTTTTTCACAATGACGTCTTCGAGTGAACAGCGTGCGGCAGTGAAATTTTGTTTTCTATTGGGAAAAACTGCAGCGGAAACGGTTGAAATGATGAAAACGGCTTATAAAGACGATCCTGAAACTAAGCAGCAGTCGAGCCAATGGAAGCCATCGGCGTCACAACGACCCAAAAAAGCACGACAAGTGAAGTCAAACATCAAGACCATGC
>JBAIZZ010000712.1:0-14121 GCA_037355905.1 Heliconius aoede | reverse complement strand
ATATATATATATATATAGAATGAAGAAGAAAATTATGCTACCATGTACGCAATGTACAAGAAAAATAAAATAAAAACGGATGCCAATTAGTGAAATAATGTGTCAACATTAAATATTTCATATTTATACAATTTTTCTCATTTCAAGGTTTGCTATAACTAAAGAGAAGTATGTCTGCAGAAACTGTAATATTTAAATAAACGTATAATGAGCAAAGTAAAAAATGCCATTTAGAATAAAGGATCCTGACCCGCTTCACAAGCCGAGAAGTCTCTTAGGTAATCGTAGATGGACCATAGACGCTTCAAATATTCTTGACTTTCTTTTACGTTGGAAATTCAAGTCTTTGAAAGTAAAAAGATTTTATAAATTCTATGAAAACATAATGAGTTTAATTTTACTTAACATTTTATTAAATATCTTCTGTTTAATAATAACTGTAGGATCTAGAATATTGAACAATCTTAACTGACTTTAAGCTAAGCAAGTCTCTAGAGATGTTTATATATGCAAGTATACCAACATATCGTGGTTTATAAAGCGTTCTGAAACATTTGGTGACAAAAGAAAGTAGAAGTTGGTGATAAAAACCCTTCTTACAACTGATATACTCATAATTTTAAATACTCTCAGAAGCAAACGTGAGAAGAGATAAAGGAAGCAGCTACAAACCCACCAAAACAATAGGAGAATTAGCGCGCTGCATAAAGCTTTTGAAAAGCTGAAAAGACACATTCAACTCTGCATTGAATATTGAAATCGTTAATATCTTTAATATTATATTATTATACTGTATTTATATAAAATTAACGATTTCTCATTGAGGGCAAACTGACACTAAAATATCAGTTTCTATCTTTCTTAAACTTCTTTGCAAGTTTATCACTAGTATATACACAATTATCAATACTGAGGCAGATTTTAATGTATTTATGACTGAATTATACCGCATATACCGCACATAGCAGGATAGGTTGGAACCTCGACCACAGAGCCAAGAAATGAAAATATGAAATATTGAATTTCCTCAAGTGAGAATCGAACTCACAATCTATCTCGTTTGCAGTCACACGCGTATGCAGCGCAACGTGAACCCTCAGCTCAGCTCTAGGGCTATTATTTGTTGGCATTCTTTATTCTAAACCATTCGATATGCAAAAATAAAAGGATTCTCTTGTTCTCAAAGTAGACTATGTGTTGGCCGAGCACGTAGAGGTAGCATTAAATATGTCAACACAGCTATTCTGTAGGTAAGCGCTAACTTCTTCCGATTTAACGACTTGGAGTTTGCACGTTCATTTTATACTCGAACAAAATACTAAATATAAAAATAAATATCAACATTTTTTGTATTTATCTGTTATAACTCTAAGCTCTTCTCTCTACGTTTTCGTACCTTTTAAAGAAAAAAGGAACCCTTATATCATCACTCAGATCACTTTGTTGATATCTCTCTGTCTGCCTGTCAAGATTTGCCTTTATTTTAGGAACGCTTCGATCTACGGCCTCATGTCCCCCATGTGATAGCTACAAATTCAGAAAAAATAAAAACTGTACTTGTTTAAATTCAGAGAAAATTGAAAACTATATTTGTGGGTACTTTATAAAAAATAATAGCCTTAAATGGAGGCCAAAATTTGGTTTTAAAGTTGAAGTGAGGTATCAGACGAAAGGGCTCTAGCTAAGCTAAATCTTAGTTTCAGAAAAACTAAAAAACCAGAAAAACTAAAAACACAGAAAAACTCCAATTTATGTACGGAACCTTTGTTGAGAGATCCTGGCTCGAACTTGTCCGGTTTTTTAAAGTGTGGTTCCACACTTAAGAAAAGCATACTTATTTGGGAAACGTATAAAAGTTTAACGCTTTTCCAAGCGCGTTCAGTTTCCACTATGTACAGATTAATATACGTGTCCTAAACTAACTAAAAAATAATTGATATCAAAATCACAAATTACATAAATTTTCGCTATTTCCATTCATTCCGAACGTAAACAATTCAGTATTAACAAACGTATTATATATGGAGTTATAATCACCTGTTCAGTAATTTGTGTACCGAGCCACCCCGCCACATACAACTACAGTATCATTCCCATTAAATAGAACAGCATGAACGTTAAAGCCTCCATTGGCAAAGGCTGGAATATATAATAACAATACAAAACATATTGTGCACAGAGCAGGATAGGCAGGGGGAACCTGGGTCATAGTGTTAAGACACTCCGTTCTCGTAAGCCCCTTCCGTTCCCCACTTCCCATTGATTGCTGGATGCATAGTATTGAGCGGTGGATTCAACTTATTTTAATCATATTTTTACTTTGAGTCCACTGCAATCCTATAGGCTGACTGAATTGAAGAAGCATGTGGCATAAGGATAATTAATTACAAGGACACTCTCTAATCGTGCACTTATTTATACCATTTTATTTACTTAATATAAGCCTTGGTTTCTTTACTTGTAATATTAATAAAATCTAGTCTGCTCTGGAAATCAAGCCTTATAATTAATATCCTGATATCTCTATGTTCACAACGCTTATTATACATTTATAAACTCCCGCCCACACAAACAATATTACATTATACTCAAATCGTAATGAAAGGAATATCTCCTTTGATAAATAAACCAATCTATTATTAAAATATACATTATAAAGGAGATGGTATTCCTTTTTTTTTGCAAACTCAAAATATTGCTTAGCGGAACTCAACAGCAATCTAGAGCCGCGAACTTTAAGTTATGGTACATGCATATACCACATATATGTACATATTTTTACAGTTCTCAACATATATATTTCGTTTAATATAAAAATAGAAATTTGAAATTTGATATTCAATAAACTTTGTTACGTTTATTATAATCATGAATATTGTTAACATATCTGAAAACTACATAATCATGAAATATTATATATTTTTTAAAATAAAACATAAAATAATGTCAATTTCTACTAAAAATGTACTGTGCGAAGTTTTTAGCTCTTCACTGAACATTTTATATTCAATGGGCTCTATGTATGAGTAAAAAACAAGATCAGAAGAAATCTTATATGATACTCTACTAGACCGATAAGGTTGCTTCATCTAAAGTATATTCAAAGCTATTTTTCTCGTACGTAGCTTTATTTTATGATCTATGTATGTGAAAGCCGATTGTTTACAAATATATATATTTAAAGAAAAATCACCTTATTAGAGAATCGTAGTGTTTTAAGCATTGCTGTAAATACTAAACATTCATTTTCTCTTGAATTAATTTGCTTTATATATATTTTTTATCTTTTAAGGAATAGCAATGTCTCTATTTGCGTTATTCCACAATAAATGACGCAGTCATTAAGAAAAACGTCCGTCGTAACATCTTACTAGATTAGGCCATCTATGCGTGGGAAGTAGAATGTCGTAGGAGGACATTGTTAAATATGCGATGACAGGTATGAAAGATTTGAATAGGGACGCAAAATTACCTAATCCAACAAAAACTTTCCAATACAAAATGTATTTTGATAAATTATCATTCTTTTCCATAGAATTCTTCACTATCTGGTACTAGAAATAATTCTTTTATAAGCCAGTATCATTGTAATTTAGATATTTTTTTTAATTTTCATCGTGGCAATTTTTCCAGGCACGTAACACAAATTCAATTTGAGCATAACATTATACAGTACAAGCGTCAAGAAGATGCGCGCGCATAAACGAATAATAGTTATAATATTCATACTTATATATTATATCTCTAACATGTAAAAGTTTTTTTCAAGATTTTTAAGTATACAGAACTCAACCTAGAAGATAGATACGAATCACAATTATTACATTATTTTTCATGTCATACATCGTCGTAGAAATAAAAAATGTCAAAGTATATAACAATTGTAGCATAAAATATGAGTACCGTTCACATAATGTGCACTTTTCGTAACAATTTTGTACTTTTACATAATAAATGAATAGCTTCACGCCGTATCGCTTAAGAGGTAGACAGAGATAATGTAGACTCTGCCACTTCTTTTCCATTTACACGATTGCATAATTTTTATTATACATTAAACGTCTAACATATTACTTTGGCAAAGGATGAGGATCGTTATAAAGAGGATGAATTTATACTTAATGGACTGTTTGCCAAAAATTTATGATAATATACATTACTCTGCCTAGTTTTGTCTATCACAATTAATAGAGCTTTTGCCAGTGTAAAGTAAATAATGAGGGTAACATGACAACGACAATGTGTGTAAATGGTTGTGGGTTGAATCCCCGCTTGGGGAAGGAATTATTTTCTTTCAAGACAAAGTACTACATTTTAGGTTCCTTAGGCTTACCCTGCTATATCGAAAATAAAGCGTGGATACAGTGATCTAATCATCTACAATCAATAAATTGTCTATGTTTGCCAAAAAAATTAATTTCCAAATAAATTATAAGGATTAACGTTAATTTGTCTTATTTTTAATTTTTAGTTTTCATCATTCAATCCTTTAGTCTACAGGATATTATATCTTGTGTTATGTGTCATACTTAATTAATTATGGTTTAAAAAAATCTTTATTAAAATAATATTTTACAAATTTATTATTTTATTAGCAAATGAAATAAATATATTGAGAGTTGCTTATTTCTCTGATTTTCTTGTAAACCACGTCGAGGCATTCTACACTTTCAACCTGAATTGAAGAGTAGTGGCGGAAATCAGTAATGAAAATATATCTTTGTAAAGTAATAAATTTATTTTATATAAATATACACGTACCTACATATTTTACACTTTAACCCTTAACTATATTCGCAAATTAAGCTTTCTTTGTAGAAAGTAGCATTCGACTCCAATATGCATAAAACTCATGTATAAATAAATGCTTTCATTTTATCATAATGAATCAACAATAAGGTATACATTTGTCGAAAAACTTAAGTTTTGATGGTCTAATCGGCAATTTTTTTACGGGATTTGATTATGCCACAATATCTCTGTGTGATGGTGGAAAATAATGTATATACGTAAATCCACATACAAAGACGTGTTGGTAACGAGATTACATTGAAGCAGACCAGTAACGTATTTACAAAAAGTGTAAACTAGGATAGCAATCTACCCTGCGAATTTTTTTATGGGTTATATATAATCACATGTATATATATTACTATGTGAATACCCACACCTATTACACAGAGAAGTATTTAATAAACATTTTATCTGTTAATATTCTAATTTGCATTAATTAGCTTAATAGAGGTAAAATTATAGCAAGTCCATTTTCTTCGAGGTTCTTTATCATCGACTTATTATATAATAACATTTAATATAATAATTAAACAATTATCCTGCAATATGTTACTATACATAAATAGAGCTATGCAACTACAGCGGACTACATTAAATTGCATAGATTGTAAATAACGTAATAGACTATACTGTGTCTTGAAAGATTGCGCACAAGATAAACATTAACGCGAAAGCTCACTAGTCATAGTAATATTTATTATTTTATTTCAAACTAACTATATCACAAAACTTAAACTAAAATATGACTGAAATATATTTAAATTTGCAGACAGTCCGCTATTTACAAGATGCAGAATATAAAAACCAAAGTGCAGTATTCTTATAAAATGAACTATTGGACTAGTTCTTTTTCTACTTTTATGTTTTTTGTAAAATATACATAAAATATTTTATTAAATATATTATATAATAAATTTTCAAATTAAATATTCAAATAAATGTAGATACTTAAATGGCCTATTGTAACTTCGTTCAATCTTGAATGTTATGAAAAAGAGTGAAAAAAGAATATGCAGTTTTCATAATCTGAAACAAAAATGAAATATTGACATTTGTATTAAGAGTGACTTTAGTGACTTTCATAAATTGATGTCAATTGTTAAGAAAACATTACAATAATAATTGAAAAAAATTCACTCTGTATAAAACGGTTAAGTGCGAGTTAGTCTCGCCCATTCGGGGCTTCCGTAGCAAATTCAAGATTGTAGGTCAACGGGAAGTACGACTTAAGTTTGCAGGCAAATGCACTAGTTTTGTATGAAATAAACTGCAAGTAAAAATTTGTAATGATTTTTTTTCCATAAAATAGAAATAAATATTATTTATACGGATTTTTTCCTGTGTTCGTATTTTAATTCTTACTTTTTGCCAAATTTCTTAACTGTAAGCTATGAAATTTAACATAGTCTAGGGGAAGTGCTCTATAGGTTTTGATTAAGCGTCGAATTTCATACAAAGCAAAAGCCGGCGTTGAGTTACGCCACTCAACAAGAATTGCTTCGAGAACTCATCCTTATCGCACCATAATTGGCACTGGGCAATATCTTAAGACTAATTCCCAGGTTCCCTCTGCCTACCCTGTTAAAAGCGTGAGTCTGAAAAAACAATAAATTGCTACAACGCCTTTAAAACTTTTTTCATATATCAAATATATGTAACATATGGATGTTCACTTACCGCGGTGAATGTATCTAGTGATAGAGGAAATATCCTCCATCCTGTTAACACGATACTAGTATTTCCTCGTTGCATGAAAAGCTTAAGACTTCGTTTGAATATCTCCGATCTCGGTATCCATTCACAGCTGTACGCAGCAAACGTCAATTTTTGACTCTGCAAAAATTATAGTAAAATTTTAATATATGAATTTTGAAATATCCACTTCTAATTCATCATTTTTATTTTTCTGTCAATTTCAATATATTGACTTGATATAGATAAAATCTTTAAAAATTACTAAGTAGTATCACATTGTTTATTGAAACAAAATTTTAAGGTTTTTAAGACGCTTATATTGACTTCAAAATATAAAATTTTGTGATCATTGATTATAATAAAAAAATACTGTAACCAATAATGAATATTACGTGACTTTCTCTCTCTCTCTCACTCTCAAGGATAACACTACTTGCTATTGAAATTGTAATTTATAAATTGTAACAAATAACTTTAATTTAATCCAAATTCAATTATTCATTATTTTACAATTTGATAATTTAATAAACATTTTCTAACATACGTGCAATATGTAAATATCCATACAAACCTCATACTCCACTTGAGTACCTAGCCATGCTGGCACGAAAATTTGTAACATCATTGCAAATAAATAAGCTAATTTAAACATCAGCCCCTGGATTGTAAATGGCTAAAATATATAATTTTTACATATAACTAAGGTTTAAATATACAAGAAGAATGCTCAAGTGATTTGGGCGCCTGGACAAAATGATGATGATGATGATGATGATGAAGATGAGAGAATAGTAAAAAATATATATGAACGAAGAGAACTGCACTTAATGCTTATAATATTATTGTAAAGACAATGGACCCTCAATTTTTATATGGTTTTCTCAACTTTTATAACCTTGATCGTACAACCATAGCTTATCTGTCAGCCATTCAATACAAAAAGATGGCGTCCGTAGAAGCTTTAAGTACCGTACGTAGCGTAGCAGGTTTCTTATAATATTAATAATAAATTATATATTGAACTCACCATAAGTAAGCAGTATAAAACAACACATATTATAACGGATGATACCCCAAACTGTATAAACATCGTTATTCCTATTATATCTTGAACAATTGAACAGTATCTAAAATAATAACATTAGTTTATTACCAAGTTTGCAGAGGGAACCTAGGAACCTAGTGTTAAGATACTTTCGTTCCTTAGCTTCCGCTGAATTCTGCAGACAATGTGTGCAGAATGGTGGAGCTCAACGCCGCGCTGTGCCTCCTTACGAGAGCGAGTGAAAATATTAAATATTTAATTTCCTGAATTGAGTGACTGAGTGAGAATCGCCACGACTGGCCTCTAGTTTCTTAGGCCTCAACTTAATAGAATTTATAATCATATTAATCTCAAACGTAAGTTATTATAATTATGAAAATTTACATTTAACTTACTTTAACAGAGCTTCATAATGTTTTAAATATGTATTCAAGGTTAATATTTGTAAACAATCAGTTTCCTGTATGGACTTCTTATTACTCTTAAGAACTTGTATATTTTTGATTTCATGTCTTATTAACTTCAATTGGACTATAATATGGACTAAAAGGCCAGCAATTAATGCATCAACATTAACATTATAGTTCATATGTGCATATATTCCAAATGTCTGATAAACAAACCAGAATACAAAGAAGCTACGAATAGTCTGATCGTCGAAGAAATAATACTTGCATACCGGCAACTCTATATCTTTATTGAATACGATGTGTTGAAATATCGGAATATAAATTTGAGAGAAGTGGACAAAATTTGATAATATTGCATTAGATTTCCAATAAATTTGATACCTTCTTGTATGATTTTTAATAATATATCTACTAAAATCATCCTGACCTTTAAAAGCTTCACAATTCAAAATATCAAACGCATCTAAAATTTTCTGTCGCATGAAAAGCATCAAGAAAACTTTACTAAGCACAGCTATCTCCGTAAATAAGAACAGAACCTCGTTCATTACTAAATCAAGTTTCCTAGGCGTATAAAGAAAGTTCAAAACAAGTAGAATATTGTAAACTATTAAAATAAACAAAAGAAATATGGTCGAGTAATATTTGTAGTATGCAGAGTCTCTAGAGCCTGGCCATAGGCCAAAAATTTTGAGAAATATGAGGTTTAGTCTAAAACAATCAGACATTTTACTCTCGACCATTGTGCCTTTAATGTACATTGAAATTTTGTATGAAAATTTTTCACCGCACGCTCTATTATATACTTACTGCATACATTTAAATATATACTGCATAGTTTAAGTTAATTACTGTATCCCTATAGCTAACTCTGTATTTATAAAATTATACGAGCTCGTTACAAATGTGAGGGCTTGTTATGTTATTTAACTAATTAATACAGTCTATTTGACATTTACCAGGGTTACTCAGATGCGATACGTGAAATACCCAATATAAGATAAATACTTATTGTATTAAGCATAGGACAAGTGATCAATATATAATATAATTTTTTATTAGATTTTATTGAAACTTAGAATATTATATTTTAAACAATTTTCTAATTATCAACACATGTTTTGGGCTTAAGCAAGTTCGTTATGACTATCTCATTATACGTACTCGTCTATTATCTCACAATAGATCCAATCTTATTGTCATTATTTCAAACAGTCAAACAGCTAAAAATAAAGCAACAGAATGTATTATGTCCCATTACTTGATCTACTCCATCAAAAATAGGATATAATAAAAAATATATAATATAAAAAATTTACTAAACAAAAATATATACAAACTTTTAAAATATACATTCTATAGTATATAAGGATGTTTTTTCTTTTCACCATACAAAATGTAAGAATGGAAATTCAATAAAATTTTAAATTACACTCCCACACAAAACTGTATTCACTCATAATGGGAAATAGAATTTTAATATCCCAAAAAGCATTCACGCATCGCTCAACGAAGATTGCAAAGACGAGGAATGAAAGCCGCAACGCAGCATACCTTTAGAAACGATGGCGGCCCACGTGCCGGCACAAGCGTGCTCGGAAAATTAAATGTTGTCAATTTTGAAGAATATCTAGTTGGCCACGTTCGTATAATAACTTGTGAGTAAATATTTAAGAGAGAATAATTAGAAATCGTGCCTTGTAATATAATATAGTCGTGTGTGTTGTAGTTACTAATTAAAATTAAACAGCTATATAGGATTCTTGATAGATACTGACAAAATAGTTTTCATTTGTAGTTTTTCCCTTCTCGTTTTTAGGCGTTCACATTTTACCTATAAATGACCGAAGAAAATAGACACAGATCTATAAGACTTTTAAATCTATTTGAACTTCATCTCTAGTTTAAAAAATATCTTAATTTGTAAAAGAATGAGAGTACCTCCTGTATTCGATATCATGGACCTGAATACCCTTACGCTAAATCAATACGGCAGACATGCATATAGATATACAGATTACTTACAGCCACAGTAATCCAAAATTATTATTCTAGCATTATATTTGGCCAACAATAGCACAAAACTATATCCTCGCATAAATAGAGACGCGACTTTTAATATCCCAAAACCATTCACATATCTCACAACGAAGTTGGCAGCGCGGGCCAGGGATGAAAGATGCAGTATACCTTCAGTAATGATGGCTGGAGGCCACATCTCATTGTGCGACGCGCGCCCGGAAAATTAAAGCAACTAAACTTGGAGTAGGGTTGTCTTGTGATTGCGACCTCATCATGTTCTGGTCTTTAGGATGAAACTAGGCTGTCTGCTCTGAGGAATGGGGCTAACTTGCCATTTTGGACTTGTCGTAGATCCTAAGGCTTTTTTTATGACAATTAACATATTTATTTTAGTTTTTAAGTATAAAAATTAACATAAAGTACGTTACAAAATAATAATATCATTTAATAAGAATTGATATATTTTCCTCCAGTCTATAAAATTAAATTAATTCTCCAGTAAAATAGTATGCATATATATGTCTCTATAAATAAACTTATAAATGGCAACCCTGGCTCAGAGGATATTTCGCTATAGGCGTAGTTCTACAGTTTAATTTTCATACATGTATATTTTAAAGTGGATGCAACGCATTCAAAACTTAACTGCACTTTTTGAACAAACTACTGTATGATAGTCGAACAGAATATTAAACTTATATATATTCTTCATATTATGTTAATAATATCATATTATGTAAATACGACGATTTTGGGGACTTGAAAAAATTAAATATTCAATATTTTCATTTCCTGGGTAGCGTGGCACACCGCGGCGTTGAGTTCCGCTATTCAACACGCCAAGTCCTAAGATTCGGTGAAAAGTGAGGAACGGAAGTGTCTTAATGGTATCGGAGTCCAAAGATGTCTTCACACTTGGGTCTCAGGTTCCCACTATCTACCCTGGTATGTGTGAAATACAGCGTAAAGCTAATAAAAAATAATAAGTATTATAAATATGTAACAGTATTCCGAAAGCTTAGGTATATTTTTAATTACAGGCGAGCCCAAGTAAATGTCAGTCCGTAGTGCCGTGTACAAAACTTACACTTCACGCTATTATTCACGTTCCCGCAACATCACTCCAAACCTACGTCCCATTTATTAAAAGAAAATAAAATTCTTTTCACGCCTCTTTCCTGTTTTTTAATTAAGTGTAACTAAGAGGCTCCTTTGTTTAGCTTTCGCCTCTTAATTGCCGGCAGTCAGTCACTTGTCTTGAACAACGCTTTATTTGTCCACTTGTGCTTATTTAATCTGTTTTAAGCAAAAAGTTAATTTCTTAATAATAATTTAGGGGACAAATCGAGGAAACTTCTGATTTTAATAACGCATACAACGTTAATGGAATACGAATTATTTTCTATTGAGTCGCTTATTAAAAAGAAAATGTTATTATATGAAATTATTATTTATAACGTAATAAAGTGGTTGTTATTGTCTTTTTATATTAAATATCTTCCAGACGTTTAAGTATATTCTGAATGCTGAATAAAACTGCACAATATCGTCAAGCAACAAGCTGGGAAGGCATTTCTATTTAACAATATAAAAAAAGAAATTTAGTCATTGTTAAAATCAAAACTAATATACTCATCTTAGTTAAGTTATTATTTGCAGCGTCATGCTGTATCCCCCCTTTGGCCCCAAAAGGTAGTAACATACATGACGTTGTCAAACCCTTTGTCCTCTTAAATTTCTTAATCCCCACACTGGTGCTGCGGCCAGTAATCAGTCGGCACTACGCGGTGTCCCGCTGTCCCGTTGGATTTAGTTTCAATCACGCTGGCGACGGCGCGCGTTATTAATGCATACTAAACAGAGCGTGCCTTTGAACGAACTTAGTTCGGTGAATTTATCCTCTCGTCATTCATCTAGTAAATGAACAATTAATGTTAATGTCAGTTTTATAACATTTACAGTGATAGTTGTTTTGGATACATAAATAAAGAGGTGAGTCAGTCGTGGTCCAAAGTGACACCTCGTAGGTTCGATTCCCACTCGAGGTGAATGTAATATTTTCATTTCTTCACTTTAGTATAGAGGTGGAATATCTTAAGAGTAGACTCCCTCTGCCTATCCTACTATATGCGAAATGAAGTCTGAAACTGAAAAAAACGAATGGTATTTTTTTACTATTTCAATATCTGTCTTCAAGACTTTATAAGAAAATTATATCCTAGCCGTCACCTCAGCTGCCCAGCTAAACATTTAAGTAAATTATTTAGCTTTATAATTATGTATTTCCACAATACCTCGAAAATTTAACGAAAATATTAAGCGGAGAATGTTTTAACATTAGATTCCCTCTGCCCGCTCTGTAGGAAATACAGCGTGAAACTGAAAAAAATTTGTACATTCCACGACAAATAAAACTAGATACTAATAGCAAATATTAAAAGCTGAACCTATATACATGTAGGCTATGAATAATGAAGCGTGTGCCGCCGCGTGTAAAACTAAATCCCACAGGACAACGCTCACTGCTGACTGATTACTAACCGCAGCCACTCCCGGATTAGGATATTTAAATGGACTCGTACCTACACCTAGTACGTGCAGTACGTGCAGTACGTGTGACTAAATAGCTTCAAAGGAATCTCTTTTTAAATGCAAAATGTCATTGGAGTCCTTGATATTTTTGTGTTTTTTATTTAAGTAATAATTCAAATTAAGATGGTGAATACAATAATTATTATATTTTAAAAGAACTTCAAATTTTATACATATAAATAAAGATTAATTGCCTGTCTGTGATATTTTGGGTAATAAAAAACAAACATACAATTTTATTATGTACTTATTCTTTGTCTTTTTTTAAATACGACATTTTTTGTAAATAAAATAAAGAAAATCATAAGATTTTTATTACGATTTATTAAATATAATAACCAACCATTTTAATCTAAGCATACTTAAATTATGTCAAATAAATAAGTTAAGGCCGAAACGACACGGGGGCCGCTAGTTTCAAATATAATATTCTACTAATATGTTCCTTACATAATTATTTATTACCCACTGTCAAATAATGAAAACTCCAGAGGATGGAACTGAGTATAGTTTTTAATTAAATCTATATTTGCATAATAAAAGACACTAACAATCGTATAGAAACAGTTTTATCATTTCCAACTTCCAGAAAGCCCCTGAATACAATATATAGCATCATATCCTGTAAATAACTTTCTCCATAAGGAAAACTATGTCAGTAATAATGAAATATCTGCATGGAATAATGAAAAGTTTTCATGAATTATAACAGTAGCTAAAAATACTCCATAGTAAAACAGGGCTATTTAATCATATTTCGAGAGGCCGTCTTAGTGCAGTGGCATTAGCGTGTGACTATAAACGCAAAGATTGTGGATTCAATTCTCACTCGGAAATATAATTTATTATTTTTTTTTATTTTCATTCCTTCGCTCTGGTAGCAAGGCAAAACGCTACATGGTGTTATGCCACTCAACATGCAATACCTTTAAAATTCAACAGAAAGAGGGGAATGGAGATTTTTAACACTAAGTTCTCTATGTAGAGGGAACCTTCTATATGCGGGATACAGCGTGAAGCCTAAAAAACAATCTGATATCGGTTACATTTATAACAAACCGCACGTTTTGATAAATGACACCATTCCCTAAGTACCTAAATACATGAAACAAGTAAAATAAAAATTCAGTACCATCCAACTACAAACAATGAACAATTTGCTGTAAATAAGAGTAATCACCAGCATCTACGTGAAACGGCAAAGATAATAAATCTATTTAGCCGTGAAGGGGCGCTAATTCTTCGTACAAAGGCTGTAAAGGCTATTTATCGTGCAATTCAAACTTTTCAGTTGCATGCAGCTGCCTCTAATTTAATTACCTCCTCTGAAATTGCCTTCAGTACAGCCAAATATGTTTAATGGAAGTATTAAGGCGGCTTAGCTCTGTATCCTACATATAACAGAGTAGGTACTGCGAACTTTGTGTGGAGACACTCCGAATTTTGCGTTGTTATTGTGTGTTGAGTGACGGAGTGTCTTCACACTAGGTTCCCTGTGCCTATCCTGCTGCGTGCAGGATACAGCGTGAAGCTGATTTGATTTATTAATAATTCATTCCCCTG
>JBAIZZ010000711.1:0-14132 GCA_037355905.1 Heliconius aoede | reverse complement strand
TTCAGCTGAGGAAGTTTCCAATCAAACGGGCGGCCGAGGCGGTTGCCTAATTGAATAATCTGCATACTAGACGTTCAATTATTCTGGAACACCACTGTCCCCCCACCGGTAAGAAGTGCGACCTCGGAAGTCACAAATTTAGCCACCACAAGTGGCATAAGAACGGCGAATGGCAACGCAAAGGCAGTTACATGAAATAAGATCAACTTGAGCTCTTGGGAGACGATGAGTGTCATAACACTAGGTACCCTCTGCCTATCCTCTACTTGACTGTTGAAGATTTACTTGAGCAAAATAAATAGTACGGAAACAAAGAAATATTGTGTATAAAAATATTTTATTTTAGTTCAATGCTGTATCCCGCATATAGCATAAGTATGCAAAGGGTACCTGGTGTGATGGGCATAAGTTCTAAAGAAGTCACTCCGTTCACACAACGCCAATTTTCTAGACATACTATGTTGAGTGCGCCCTCATCAGAGCAAGGATATGAAAGTAATTAATTCCCTTCCCCTAGATGAAATAGAACTCACAACCGTTGTTAACAATCAGACACTACGACGCCACATTGACCTCGTCATCATTTTCTACTTCATAAATCAACCCATTCATCATCACCAATATTAAGACTTCTGAAATATAATCGACGGCATTGAAGTGTTCATTGGAAAGTTAGCACCATTTAGAACGTTAAAATCGTACAAACCGACATTCTAAAAGGAAAGACGGAGCCCTAATTAAAATACAGCGGCGCTATATTTCACGAGGGACCGTTAACATTAATAGCTTTCGGGTTTCCCGTGGGTGACGCATGCGCGTTTTGTTTCTAGTGCAAAATATGTGTCAAAATTACTTTACAAATGTTGTAATTTATGTACTTCGACATCACACTTGGCGTGACTGAAAGATTTTAATGTTCACTAAGATGAATTATAATATTAAAATCTATTTTAAAATTAATAATTATCAAAACTCTCATACAAAATAAGATATAACGAATAAATATAAACATATGAACATTCAAAACATCGTATCAACCTAACAGTCAACTCACTATACAAAACCAACACCTGCATTTCCATATAAATTAATTACATATAGTACTATCACAGCGTTTCATCTATAGTATGTCTGACACGTGGTCAGCCGGTGAATGGAGCACGTGGGGTGCGGGCGCGGCCGTTCGATATCGCGGAGGCTGCGCGCTGAGCGAACGCCCGGAACCTTAGTACGACCAGAGAAACTAGATCCTTGTTACCCCTCTTACTCGTACTTCAAAACGGGGGAAAAGGGGGGGAAGATTCACAGTACGCCTAGTTCACGATAGCTGGTGACATATGGCAGTTACGAAAGAACTGCCACGCTGCAAGAGTACCTACATACTGTGTATTAGTCTTTACCTAGATATAATAAAAAATCTAGACATAATTTCAAAAGGCCAAGCTGCAATTCACGCCGCAATTAACATTAAGGATAAATGTATGTGTGAAAGAGCCACAGAAGCCTGGGAACATCGTATAATTATTTCACTATTCGTGTCGAGTAGTACAGTGTATCATCTCGAGGTAATATTTTCATCTACGCGCATGCAAGTGATTTTTCTTTGATGTACGCGGAACTATATAGTTCAATATCGTCAATCATTATCGACCTATATTTTACGTGAGGGTTATTGTTGTTAACGAAAACTTTGTAAGAGGTATTTTTATACAGATTTGTATTAACCAATTATAAGAAGCTTGAGCTAATATTTTTCATTGGTTATATTAACGAGGTATTTATTAATTTAATTTTAAGTTAAGATAAAAATAAATATAACCAGACAGGCAGGTTTAGAAAATTGAATATTCAAAATAAAATAACAACAGTACAAAACAAATATTTTAGCTCATTTAACAAATAAAGTTCAAGGTACCCGAAAACAAGAAGTCCAAGGAATCAGGACATTTGTATCTCTAAAAGCTCAAAGTACTTACTTACTCCCGTCGAAACATGTTACGAGACGTCCATAAACCCAGTAGTTTATTACTTTGTCAGAGAATTACAGAGAAATGAAATGGTGTAAAATAGGAACTTCAGACTCAGCTTTGAGAGCGCGTCTGTTTCTAAATAGGATAACGGAATATCAGATAAAAAGTTGTTATATTCAATTGTACTTTAGCTTACACTACGTATTGTATAGAAAATATTGAATTATCAAATAGATTTAATAAGAAATTGTCTATATTTAAACCTAGTGTGTTAAAATATTTCGCGTGGACATATTTCTAAAAATTTAACTGAACTAACGTGTAATATTATTTTCAATGTAGACAGAGCACTTACATTTTCTTTAGATTCTGTGTAGTGCGCCTTATAAGTAAATAAAAATATAGACCACAGACTTTACATAGTTCAGAAGCGAGCTAGGCAAATTAAATAAACAGCAATTAAGTAATGAATACACTTTTTCATAAATAACCTCGTAAATAATACAAGGAAATTTTTTGAAACATTTCTTTTCAACGACACGATGGAAGCTTTCGTCCATCCGAGATTAATGTTCATAAACGCAAAGACAATTGCAAATCGATAAAGATAAAAAATTTAACTATAGTCTCTAATAATAGATTTTCTTCTATGTCTTTCATGACGAGACAGAAATCAGCTACAATGTTTCTAAACGTACAACTATATAATACAGTATTTACGATATTTATAACTTTCCAAGGAAACCTAATACCAAACGCCGCACCTTATCCTAAATAATCTATATAAAATCCAAAGAAAATCTCTAATATCCAAGTACATATTATAACGAATGGTCCATAAAAAGAGCATCCACAGATAACACGCCTAATTGCCTATCCCCAAAAAAAGATATGAGAATGTACTCGGCCTATTTTCACTTAGACGAGCTGAGATCCGACTCGACGGAGCAGTAATGATGGGCGAGATTGATGTCATTGTACCCTCGGATTTATTTACGATGCCGATTTATCTTCCAATAGCAGAAATCATTTTGCAATTTCTTGATATCTCGGAGCAGACGGCGACGATAATCCAGTCAGTTTTGGAGTTTGCACTCTGATATAAGAGTGAAAAAAAAAAATATAATAAAAATAGATAAAGCGTGCCAATAAAATCCAAGTCATAAAATATATTTATAAATATAAATTATGGTTTTACTCAATCTGGCTGATGAAAACGTGTAAAGCAATGTTCAAACGAGTGCAAAATGGAGAACACACTTTGCCACATACAACGTGTGGGTTTTTTTAACTTAAAGCTGTATCCCGCACATAGCAGATTATATAAAGAGAACCCGGGATACTAGGTAGTATTGAGACACTCCATTCTTCATTGAAATAACCGTCGCGTTCACAGCCGCAGGCTTGTGCCCCTACTCCAGGACGGCCTCAACATCTTAGTTATTAATTGTCAATTCAAGATAAACTCATGAAAATATTTATATTTATAAACGACGCCTGGGTAAGCGGTTACTGGGTAAGCAAAGCGTGCCACGCAATGTTCAAATAAGTGGAAAGAAACCCTTTGCCTACACTACGACATGCGGAAAATGCACATAAAAATGTTTTTCCAGCTTCATGCTGTTTCCCTGGATAGGCAGGCTGTATAAAATACCAGATACCAGGGTATGCAGAAAATTACCCTAAGGTCAATTTTAAAAAGACCTAAGGCCAAAAACTTACGTAAATTAAAAAATCTCGCTTGTCCACATCCCTTCTATATTTAGAACACGCTAAGATCATATCTTTAGTTCAGCTAAAATATTATTAGTCGATTATCTCTGCGATCGTAACACATACAGTGCTCGAGAGCCCGCTGTGAGGGCCGAACTTCGTGGAAATATTTACGAGATTAGAATATTCTATAAAGGGCAACGTTTCTTATTTGCTTTTGGTAAGTGTATTTTTACACTTGTTATGGTAATGTACAGTAGGTAGTACATACACACCTATATGAGAAAAAAATATATTTGACAATGTAAATTCAAGATTTTCACAATGTTAAAAAAAAGGGAAATTATGCACCCAATTCATTTATTGCAATGGGTTCTCTTGCTGACTTGACAGTTCTAACGTCAGCAAAAACTTGTGAATATGTGGTCATATGTTATTTCTTCTTAGCTTCACACTGTACCCCGCACATAGCATAGGTATACGGAACGTGGAAATCTAGTTTTACGAGAATCTGTTTTCATTAAAAACACATTCACTACTTTCACAGAATTCTGGAGGCTTAGCGTGTTGAGTGGTGGAATTCAACGCCGCAATACATTATATAGACCATAGCTTCACAATTATAACAATTATTTTTAGGAGAAAGAGTAACATTAACTTTATATACTACTGTTATTTATTTAATAGAATTATTTATCAAAAATCACAAAAAAAAAACAAACACAAAATCGTTTTACAACCAATTTATTTAATAGGAAATAAAATTGAACCCACAATCCCATACATCTTTCATACATTCACGTACATATTTATAAATTCAAATGTAAACGATATTACGAACGATAATATTCGTAACATTGTACGGCGTGTGGGCCGACGATCGAAATCTGAAATCTGATCAAACTGTTATGACGGTTTGTCCCGAAGTCTTTTTAAAAAAAGATTTATAGGGAATAAAAATGTTTATTTAATTAAGTTGAATAAGAATACAATTATTTAATAAGGCTCTACTGGCAAGTGTCACGCGCGGATGATGGAGACGAACTGATATTAAAATGGAACTAAGTCTAAGAGACTCGTAAGAATGCTGACATAGAGAAATAGGGAATTATAGGACTAAGGGTTATTACATACATAGCCAGTATATAACAAAACGCACCGCGCGAACGTGTCCACGTGACATTCGGGAACAAGCATTGTAAGCATGTCGTGAATTTGCTTGACTGAAATAATAAATAATTTGAATTTACATTTTAAACAACGAAATGGCGAGATCTGACGAGCAAAGCGAATAGAACTCTTCTCTTTTTCCTGCTTAAGTGTTATTCTATATTTGAACGAGTCCCAGAAGATGGAGGTTCAAATCCCACTATGTTCCAAAGATTTGAACATGGAAAAGAAGTGACTTGCAGTAATTTATTATATTGTAATAATAAATAATTAGTAAAAAACCATAACGTAAACAGGTTCCAACTCGGAAGTCCACAGTGAAATATTTTTTTTTTTTACTTCCTCGCTCTGGTAACGAGGCAAAGTGCCGTACATACAGAGTAGCCGAAATAAAACAAAATGTTTGCCCTGATTTTCCATTTAATAATATTCTTATTATTCACAATATATCTTTACATTATATATTTTATGGTAATTAGATACTTTTGCATATATTTTATTGTAAAAGTTTTTTCATAGCGGCCTCTCCATATTTTTATTGACGAAGTTTGTCCGGAACAAAAACAATTGTTATTTTAAAAATTATATAAAACAATTTCATTTTTAAAACTACCTTCTATTTCTGTATTACATATTAAAAAAACCAATAGGCTGACATGAGGCAAATTATTAAGGATACTAGAAAGTTACTAATTTTAAAAGTTGAGTGACAAGAAACGCCGTGAAAACATTAATAAACAACAATTCATTCCCCCAAGTGCGAAACGAACCTGCAACCATCGCGTTTACACTGACACACTTGCACCCCTCTGCGGTACGATGGTCTCTCATAGAAGTATAAAATATTTAAATTTTGCAATACATTACAACATAAAAAAATGGTTTATTTCAACTTGTAAAAGGCTCGCAGCAATCCAAAGAAATTTTCCCCGGTAAAGGGTAAATGTGAGTCATTCCGTGAGTCACAGAGGAATGCCGACCTTTATTTAAATAATTGATTCCACTACGAACAAAGCTTTAAGTTTTTTTCATAGACCAGCTTATTTTTAGTTTATTTTTTATCAGAAATTGTTTACAATATACTATTAAAATCCATATATATAGAAAAAAAGATTAGCACGTCGTAGCAACGTGGCGTGGCGCAAGACAGACAGTGGGTTCGATCACTACTAGAAGAAATTGTTATTTTTATTTTATTTTCATCATTCAATATTCGCTCTAATAGACGAAATCTAATGTATAATAATTTCCGCAGGGTACCGGAGGTATTGCGTGTTGAGTGGCGGAACTCAACGCCGCACTGAGCCTCAACACCAGAACGAAAAAAATGGAAACATTAAATATCTCAGTTCCTAGAGTAGGAATCGAACCCTTAACAACCCGCGATTACCATTTCCTCACACTTATACATATCAATCAACACATAAAAATCGAATATGCACATACATATTTCATAAAGACACTCCCATTACCCCCATTCACGCGATTACAACATGAAATCTCTGACTATCTATCCAGAATTCCAGACGGGCAAGGCGGGTCGTCGACCGCACGAGCATCGTACCTACGACCTTAACGAAGCTGGCTAACGACGCGTCTTCAACCCTCATTGTCGACATTGTGGTGTCTTGACACCGTGAAAAGTTTTCGTCGAGTGCCTCAAGGGCGTGTTTTCGTAAAACCGTTGGGAAACACCTGGTTTTTATTTTAGAAAGAGTTAGTACTTTTTATGAATCAGAATTGACGAAAAGATAAAATGGTAGATTTGATCTAGCTTCACGTAAGGGTAAACATAGGGATTAAAAATTAAATAATTATTTAATTTTTAATTAAATTTATATTTTCATTTCTTGTTCTGATGTCGGTTTCGGAAAGCTCGGCATTGAGTTCGGCCACTCAACACGCAATGCCCCTAGAATTCTGCCGAAAGTAGGGAACGCAGTATCTTAATACTAATCCCTATGTTTACCCTGCTGTGTGCGTGATACAGCGTGAAGCTGATAAAAAAAAAAAAAATTTACACGCAAATGCAATATGAATATTTCATCATAAAACAATAAAGTAAAACCTTAGTAACCAGCGAGCAAGCTGTAATTTATTATACCGAGCTCGAGTAGTTACAATACGGCACTATTTCTACTTTGCAAATTGAACTTACCTGAAACACGAAAGCTTTTATACTTTTATCGTTATTTTATAATGTTTACTGAAAATAAGTAATCGGATATTTTTTTTACGAATACCTGCATATATTATATGTATATTGTATAGGATGTGGTGGGTTCGATTCCGACCCAGGGAAATGAATTATGAATTTTCATTTACTCGCTATTGTAACAACACAAAGCGCAGCGCTGAGCTCCATCTCTCACTATATAATATCTTCGAAATTGGGCAGAAAGTGGCAAACGGAGATACTTAACACTATATTTGAAACCTATGTACTCGTATGTCTAGAATATCACATAGTCCTAATTGTCACATGAAATAAATGTCTTCGCCACAGTAAAAGTTTAATCTCGCTCTCTATTTTCTCTCTGTTTTCTGTTTCACAACGGAAAATATCAACTAGAATTAGTAAAGCATAATATCTAAATTGTTCACAATATGTCTAATAAATAATCTTCTATTAAACCGTCATTCTGCCTATATAAAACTCTTATTACATTTTTTAAAATATGTTAATATTTTTAATATGTTAGTATAAAAATCCCAATACGTTTCTAAAAAAGTAAGATTTTCATATTTTTTTAGTACATTGGAGTATCTACTATATATATATATATATATATTAGAAACAAGAACTGCACTTGCACATTTCGAAATAGGTAAGTGAGGCGTGAGTTAGTTTATAAGAAAATTACTACAATATGTTTAGATTTAGTGTATCATTCGTGACATCATCCTGGCGAACCATTTGTATATCTCGCAAATTGGAAATATCAATAAAATTGAATTGGGATGGTTGTTCTCGTTTAAAAACCATTAAAATTCGTTTCAATTAAGATTTCATAGAAATACTATTAGGGTAGAGTCTTATAATTGAGAAGGTTTTTGTTCAAATACAGATTAAGAAATTTGCAATAATAAATTACAATAAAAAAAAACAGGTTAATTTGAAACATGATATACATAATAGACGACACAGTTTTTATATACATACATACAACGTATATTTTCATATCTCCGCTCTCATAGACAAAACGCGGCGCTTAGTACTGCCACTACCCACCCAAAACTGGAGTGAATGTCTGAAACTGAGTGTCTTAACACTTGACTTTCTTTTGCATATTCAATTATTCAAATAGAAATATTTATGCAATGTATTTTCTTTAAAATTTACTCACATACATCAGGTACATCTATAAAAGAATGAAAGCTTGTAGCTAAACATTCAACAATTGAAAGTGACACCACCACCCCCCACCCCCCGAATAATCGATTTCCAGGATTGAGCGCTTTTTATTTGATTTGATTCCACCGGCAGCGCTCCCTCCCGCTCGGCACTGATGTGATGTGATGTCTTTTTTGCTTGACTGGTTTTTGAATGTTTTTTTTTTTTCTATATATCGTATTATTTTTATTTTTGCCCAATACAAAAATATGAATTAAAAAATATAACTTTTAATTATTTAACTAATTAGAAAATACTTTTTTGTTTCTTGGTAGACCATTTTTTAGCTTCACACTGCATCCCGTGTTCTGGACGCAAACACAGCCTCTCAAACGCTTTTTCAATTAAAATTTTGACGTTTCTCAGGTTATTCCGTACAGCGTCGTAATTTGAAAGACATACAGCGCTTCATACAAAATGCTGGCATCCAAATATATTTAAGGTGTTAATTTTAGTAATGGGTTAGAACGCGTCATGGTGTTCGGAGTAGGAAAACCTCAATTATAATTTCGTAAAATAAGTTGTAGCATCGCTGTGACGTGGTTGTATATTTTAAAAATATTTATATATATTATTATATATTAACATTTTCAGCCGTGTGGTCCCGGCTTAGAATAGGATCACCCTGGTACTGTTGGTGTCGTAAGAGGCGACTAAAGTACGTGTGGTAGAGTCACGTCGCCAGTAATGGCAACACGCATGGGCAGACTCGACCGGATTTAATACCACCCCCGGCATTTAAAACCGGCGTGAAGTAGTGGCTCTTGCCACTGCGTTTCGCATTAGGTAATGCCGGGCCCCGGTGCTCTTCATCTCCACCTTAAAGGCCGGCAACGCACGTGTGGCTCCTCTGGTGTTGCATGGGGTCGCAGGCGGCACTTACCATCAGGTGACCCGAACGCTCGTTAGCCTTGTCCTCTCCCATAAAAAAAAAAAAAAACAATAGTGCTTGGTAAATGGAAACGTTTGAACGTCATCTTCATAAACACAATCTGGCTAAGCTAGTAAAATTTTACATAGTTCTCTCATAACTTACAATATAATTATAAAAATAGTTAGTTATTTTATTTCCTCGAATTGGAATCGAATTCACAACCTGACGCCTTTGCAGTAGTAAACATGTGCTCCTGTGCCACAATTGCCCTCAAATAAATAGAAAAAAGCAGTTCATGCACTTATAATATTTCCAGGTGCGTGAATCGAACCCACAGCCACCAGCTGTACAGTCGGACACCAACCTTTTAATTATAGTTTTATCAATATATTTTATATTACTTAAATAATTATGATTTAAAAAAATTCAAAAAACAAAACGCCCGTCTCCAAGCCTCCATGTAAATGTAATCGTAAAAGACATTTCCATTATGTTCAGGTATTACAACACATTAGCGGCGCCGACGTACACAGATGTGTCAATGTCAGCGTGTTAGAAAGGTATTATGTTATATACGATTCTATTATATAGATAAAACTATTGTTTTTTTTTGTCTGTTCATGTGAGAAATTATCTAAACTTTTGTATGGGACGGGTTAAATTCAATTAGAGTGTTAGAACTAATTTCCATAAAAGGTTTTTGAGTAATTTCATTTAGTACAAAGGTATAAACAACCTTGGGCCAGAAGCCGGCCCAGGTGCACAAAATGTGATTGTAACTGGTTGTGGGTTCGATCACCATTCGAGATGATGAAATATTTCTTTAAAATTTGTAACTCCATTTCTTCGCTCTAGTGTAAAGGTCTAGCCGCGGCGTTGAATTCTGCAAAGTAAAGACACTTCGTTTCCCAATTTCCGCCAAATTCAGGAGGCATTGCGTGTTAAATGGCGGCGCTTAACACCGTTCTTTTCTCGACACCAGAGCAAAGGAATAAATATATTAAATATTTTATTTAATCGAGTGGGAATCAAATTCAAAATCTGTCATGTCTATAGTTACATGCTCAAACTCAGCGCCACGACTGGCGTCTCTATGGTTTAAACGTCGTACGTCGTTAATTTTCAATACACAATTAGATAGTTTACTTTCACCTATAAAATAAGACATTTGGAACTTTATTTTTTAAAAAAATCAAGAGAAAGGAAAAGTCAAGTTAAATGCTGATTAAAAAGATAGCTGTGTTAAGTGTCACCATGCAGGGCCACGGTGTTAATTATATAAGAACTATATAAATAAGCTTTAATTTTAGTCGTTTTATAAGATAAAATAAATGTATTTGAAACTTTGTTTCGTGAAAGTTCAATTCTATAATAGTAAATATTTCAACTATTTAGTTTTCAGATTAAAATTTGTTAAAGGAATTTGGAGCAGCATCTCATAAAATAATACATTGATATCATCTATTGAAGACAATTAAATTGCGTGTTCAGTGACGGAACTCGACGCCGCACTCTGTCTCGTTACCAGAGCGAGTAAAATGAAAATATTTCATTTTCTCGAGTTGAAATCGAACCCACAACCTCGCACACCTGTGCTCCAGCGCCAGGATTGTCGATATGACTCCATATTACACTACTTAATGCAGATAACGATAATTGGTAAAGGTACTTTCACATTAAAGACAATTCACACTCGACAACGTGGGCAGCGCGTGGGCGGTTATTTATATTCAGATATTTGCGAGAAATTAACCACTTAACTAATCTTACGAGTGCACTTCTATCTATTATAATGTTTAAGTAAAAGTACGCAAATTATTGTATTACAACATATATTTACAATAAATTATTTTATGAAGACAGTCGTGGGGCATAGTAGATGCGTGCTATTATAAACATGACAGGTTGTAGGTTTGATTCCTATTGGAATAAACAAAATATTTTCATATCATCTTTGCGTAAACCAGGGCAAGCGCGATGTGGACTTCCACCCCTCTACACGTAATGCTTTTCGACGGAATCGGTACCCCATTTTCAACCTAATTTTGCGAGACGTGTATTAAATGGCGGCAATCGTATCTCCGAATGGGATTCGAACCTACAACTGTCGCATCCTCCTATCCATTTTAAGTGCGAACTTATTAAAATTAATAAAATAATAATAAATACATCTAGCGATATATATTTAACAAATACATAATGAAAATTAATATTAATTAACCAAAATGGGGACTTGATAAGAAGTAAATGGCCATCTATATTTATTACTTTTTCCAAGAACGAATGTGGCAAAAACCCGCCCCAGATACAGTGAGGCCGTCGTGGTCGTTAACAGATTGCCAGGAGATTAGCGGAACATAACTTACTTGTAATTAAAATTTCAGATGATATGATCTTATTTCACGAGCTCGCGGAGATCTTTAACACATTATTTTTTTTTTTTGTTATTTTTTTTTTTTGCGAGTGTCACCATTTATACCGCACACGGCAGTGGTAGCAGAGATAAACTAGTGTTATGACACTCTGATATTAGCTTTTTAATTTTTTTTTTGTGCAGGTATTTAATTATTTTCCTTTTTTATATTTTTTTAGATTCACGCTGCACAAAACAGGGTAGGCAGAAGGAAACCTGTTTTTAAGACACTCCGTACCTTCGTTTCGCTTTGTGTGGCATAACTTAACACCGCGCTTTATCTAGTTATCAGAGCGAGGATGTGAAAATATTAAATATTTCATAACCTCGACTTCGAATCGAACTCATAATCTGTCGCGTTTATAGTCAGAATTGTCCCCTTATATAGATTCATAATGGAGAACTTCAAATATGCCGACTTATACAATAGTTACAGATTAAAATTTCAAAGCATAATTTCATAGAATTAGAGCTTTCACCATCCAAAATAAAGCAAATCTAAAAAATGAAGTAATAACACAATGAACATTGTGTTATTTAATTTTCTATGTAAATTATATATATATATATAGTTACAGAGAAATATAATATTATTACAGAAGTACAAACATACAATGGTTTTACTTAATGTATAAGGATAACTTACATACACATCGACTTAAGTTATAACAATAACAAATGAGAAAATTAGGCAAATCAATACTAACGAGAGAAAAACTTTACTTTTTTTTAATTTTTTCTCTACAAAATTACTTTTCTTAGAGCCCACTAACCAAGTTAGTGTCAAGAAAATCGAAGTATTTAGTGCTTAAGCTAGCAACGGAGGAAGGTCAAAACTAAACCATCTCCTCACCTTGGCTGAGACCTCAGCTGAGACCACTACAGTATCGATTATCACTGGCATGTTTACTCTACAGTCTACTCTAGGCAGCTGCAAACACGTGGCGCTATTTCCGTAGCGGGCCGACGTGCGGCGGCCTTGCCCCCTGCATTGGATTGATAACTAATTTGAAACAACGACTGATAAGAGATTGTATTTTGTCTTGTTTTTCTTATATTTATTTAATAAAATTATTGTAAAATAGTTATACTTACATACAAATATATGTATATTTTATTTTTTTTGTTTAAGATACAAAAAAATATGAAAAAAATGTGGAAATGATATATTTAATATTTTAAATTCTTCGTTCTGATGTCGAGGCAAAGCGTAGCGTTGAATTCCGCCACTTAGTAGCAATGCCTCCAGAATTCAGCGGAAAATATATAGCCTGTATGAGAACGGATTTACTCTTGCCAAAGTAAGAAAGTATATATCAACAACTATATTGAATTACAGGATGGACTCAATTTATACAAACCTATAACTAATAGTAAAAAACATGAGGCATGCATGAAGAGGTTGATGACAGTGGTCGAGGCGAAAGGGGTATGTAGGGACCGTAGCGTTTGGCGCTACGTTCTCTCTGACTACCCCGCCAGGGATAAAGCGTGAAGCTAAGTTAAGTTATATAACTAATAGAAATTTGCAAAATTTAACTACTTATAACAGCAAAGGCTTGTTTTTATGAATGCTGATCATGACGGAAACGTGCTAAAAACACTTTTTTGTAGAACTTAATTTCACGTTTCATTTACCAGTAAACAACGATGAGTTGACAATAATAATAGATTTTTTTTCGAAAAAAAAATTAAATAAATCTTGACAAGATTTTAATACGAAAACCTAGTTTTTAATTTACTTTATAAAATATTTAAACGTACCTCAATGGGAATCGAACCCATAACCTATATACGTTTACAGTCACGCGTTCAACGCATGTAACATTGCACTCGTATATAAACACTTGAGGATTATTGGTCTCATCTCGCCGTCACGTCAATGGGCTGAAAAATCTGCCATTTACACTGTCACACGCTTGTACCCCTGAGACACGACTGGCCTTAATTTATATTTATAAAGTAAATATTTTTTTATCTAATTATTTATATCCTCGTGCTATTTTTATATAAATACGTACCATAAGATCAAAAAGGACCACCCGTATAATCTGAAATAACAGATAAAATCATTAATTATTATATAGTAATGTATATTATATTTCAAATAGGCTCGAAACGTAACTACTAATAATAAAGTATTTGAATTTTAAAGCATTTACTTTAATTTTTTTTTTATTGAAACCTGTAAATTGTAAGCACAGGAAGCGCAGTAACTCGGCGTTAAGACACTCCATTCTCCATTTTCCGGTGAATAAAGAAACATTTTATTTAGCATACTTAAAAAAGAAATCTGTTTGGCTCATAAATACTTATTTAACAAATTATAAATAAAATAAAAAATATAAAATCAGAAGACAAAATGAATTCTATTTACACCATTGTCTGTCTGTCAGCCTTGGCCCGCTAGCTCAACGGTTACAAGTTGCACTAGCACCAACATGACAACGGCAATGAACTCTCTTTCAATAACTTATTTCTGTTTCGCATCATATGTATAATATAAAAGCGATTAAATATAGAACAGTGTTTTAACACTAGATTTTCTTACCCAGTATTACATACTAAACGTATATATATATATATATATACGTTTAG
>JBAIZZ010000710.1:0-14187 GCA_037355905.1 Heliconius aoede | reverse complement strand
AGTGAAATATTGATTTACGTTTATATTTCCATTTTCTTCGCTCTGGTCTCGAGGCAAAGCGCGGCATTGAGTTCTGCCACTCAACACGCAATGCTTCCAGAATTCGGCAGACAGTGGGGAACGGAGTGTCTTAACTCTGAGGTTCCTACTACCTGTGCGGGATACAGCGTGAAGCTAAAAAAAAATTTCTTTATAGTTCCAGAACAATGGGTCACTTAAGGGCACCGGTTCTCCAATATTGGAGTAAGTACGGTTAATTTCCAATTTTGTCCTCGGTTATTAATTAAGTTTAAGTAGTGTCAATAGCCATAAATCACTATGTTTTCCATTATTTAAATATTTTAGAAATATTGTCGATCGCATTTACTCAACGTTTATATTACGAATTTAAATATTTATCCAAATAAAACATGAATCCAATACCATCGCTATTAGTAAAATATATTTTGAGGATCGTAATCCTTGCTATTGTGTTATATTGTATTATAAAGTTGAAACCTGAATTCGGAACCTAAGTTCCTTAATGGAAACGGAGGGTCTTAATACTAGATTCGCAGGTTCCCTCTGGCTAATCTCGCTAATAAGCGAATAAATGTAAAAAAACATAATATATCGACAGTTGAGTTAAACAAATATAAATGAAACGGGAAGAAAAAAGTTTTTTTATTATAAAATTTCTTACTTCTTTCAGTTCCAAGGAAGAAATCCGTAGTAATAAGACTATGTTTCACTTTCATCACGCTGTTATCACTTACGTGTGGGTGGCTGTTATCAGAGACGATCAGTGAAGTGCTATTACCGTCTAGCGTTATACAGCATCTTAACCATTTCAGATTGAATAGGAATCTCAAGAGATACATTGATGAAATGTAAGATTTTTTTTTTTATTTTACATTTTAGTTTATAATCGCACGCTTGTACCCTGCCTCACGACTGCCCTCCATTATGATGTAGAGCAAAATTTTTGAATAAAGAATATTTAAAATTAAATGAATCCACAATCAGTCGCGTTTACAGTTACACTTTGTGCCCCTGCACCACGATTCGCTTCTATAAAGAATATTTATTTAATATTTGAAACTTAGTATGCGATAATATGTTTTTAATTTCAACGAATTCTATGTCTAACTTAGCTTAATTGCCCAGATGACAAGACAAAGTGCGGCGTTCTGTTTCGCTACTCAACACGCAATACTTAGAAAATAAGGCTGTGCGTGGAGAACGGAGTGTCTGGTTCTCACTGCATATCTAAGCTAAAAAATCTTAATTGTTTATTATGATGTAAAAAAATATATATTTTTCTTTTCCAGAGAAATACTAATAGAGCCTTCATCAGTACAATGTAAAGATATACCCTTATTAATATTAGTAGCGTCCTCCCCGAACCATTTTGGTCAACGCGACGCTATAAGGAAGTCATGGGGGGGATACTTCCCCACTTATTTCATTATGGGAGTTAATGGTGGAGTGGATGATTTGAATGTAAGTTCAACAATTTTTTTATATTAGCCTTAAGGGGCCAAATTTGGTATATAGCCGTTAGTTCAAGTGAGGTATTAGATGAAAGTGTTCTGGCTACGAGAAGTCTGCACTTCAAAAAAAGTTTGAGACCACCAATTTTTGTACGGAACCCCCAGTGGGCGAGGCCGACTCGTGCTTGTCTGGTTTTTTAGTAGGAGAGGTAACTTATAGTGTAAAGCTTAAAATTCTTTGTCTTATGTACTTGTCTTATGTTACATTATTTGTGTTTCGATCTACCGATAATTTTTTTTAGAAATAAAAATACAAAAACTAGATATATTTCTTGCATAATCTGTTTGAAATATTAAATAGACAAAAGGTGAATTTTTGAAGGTTATTTTGTCTATTTCAGTCAGATAACTACATAGAAGCTAAGTACCACAGTGACATTGTAACGTACAATTTTCAAGAGCACTATCAGAATTTAACGCTGAAAACTGGTCTCATGCTGCACTGGTCCAAAAGGTATTATTATAAGATTATAATAATACTTGAAATCAGAGACACACTTAAACCCACCAATAAAATCTCAAAGATTTACATTCAATTTATTAAGCGCATAACAGTAAACATAGCCACACTGAAAGAAGCAATCAATTTTCCCTAAATACACTTAAATAATATAAATAATTATTTAATTTAGTTCAAGTGAGCAAAGCCGCGCGGGGGCCGCTAGTCTATAATTTATTAAAAGAAAACGTTGATCTAGCTCTGTAGTCATTTAATGATTGTCGATGAGATCGTGACTTGTGATGAAGTTGACAAACAAAGTCTATATTTGACAGACGATCAGACATGCAAACAGATGGACAACAAAGTGATCCTGTAGTGGCTCGGTTTTCTCTTTTGAGCAACAATACTGTAAAAAACCAGCTGTTTATCGCATTTGGGAGGGTAGGCAGAGGTAGTCCAGTGGAAATACTCTCCGTTTCCCATGTACAATTTTCAAGACTTTCCGAGTTGCGTGGAGGATGTCAACATAGCGCTTTTTCTTGTTACCAGAGTGGAGAAATGAAAATAATTCAATCCCTCAAGTGGGAATCGAACCCACAACCGTCGCTTTTACAGTTTACATAATCTGCCTCTGCGTAGTTTCCATAAGTTTTCTAAGCATTATGTTTATTTTTAAATATCGCCCCAGGAGATGTTCTCCAGATATGTTGCTCAAAACGGATGACGATGTGATGGTTAATCCTGTCATGATGAACAGACTGTTAGCAGAGAATAGAGGGAGCGATTTAGTGGGTGAGTATTAATTTGTCTTTTGTTACTAATAAATTAATTTTTGTTTTCTTTTTTTATATCCTGCCATAATTAATTTCGCATTTATTGTTGTATAGGATATTCTGATTCCGTGGTTTCCAGGTTCCCACTGCTTACCCAGCTACATAGCAGGGTAAGCAGTTGGAACCCCCCACACATGTGGGGTACTTTTTCGGGAGTAACAAGGTACGGGGTACGAGGGGGATTCCATGGCGAGTGAATGAATCTCCTCGTCACATTTTTTCCTCGCTCTGGTAATGAGATAAAACGATACGTTGATTTCCGCCACTTGACCCGCAATGGCTCGAAAGCCGGGCAATGTGTAAAAAGGGAAGAATAAATTCCCTCTATGTACCTATATATGCCAGATACAAAAAATATAATTTTAGCTTGTATTAGTAATGGATGCAAGTACCACCGCACCTAAAATTATGTTGATTTTGTGTTGAAATGATCATATATGAGCTTCCATTACTTAATTGAATAAAAAAACCACAACTTATATAAATATTCCGTTGCTTACAAACAGGTTACAAAGTCCAATCGTCGAGGCCGCACCGCAGCTCCTACAACAAGTGGTATTTACCAAAATGGTTGTACCGCGAAGACGTTATACCTGAATATTTATCGGGAACGGGATATCTTATAAATGGTGGGTATATTTATTTATATTTGAAAAAAAGATGGCCATGGCCTGTCGTGGCGCAAGGGCATAAAGTGTGTCTGTAAACGTGACTGGTGGTGGGATCGATCCCCACTCGAGGAGATGAAACATTTAATAATTTCATTTCTTCGCTCTGGTAATAGGGCGACGTTGCGTTGTTGAGTTCCACCACTTAACTTGTAACGCGCGGCGTTGAGTTACACCACTTAATTTGTTATGTCTCCAGATTTCGGCGGAACAGAGGTGCCTTAATGAGAACGAACTTTCTTAGCACTAGGTTCCCAGGTTCCCTCTGCCTACCCTGCTATGTGCGGGATACTTTTATTTATTATTATTCCAAAAAATTGTCTAATTTAATATAAGCATTTAATTTCATTTAAGTTTTTCCCGCGTAAATTCAAGAACCGGCAAATTCAGGTTGCTCCATAATCGCCTCTTTTGATCAGTGAGTCCCAGAAAAAATTAACTTCAACTTTCTGGAGATTAGATTAATAAAGATTTTGTATAATTTGTCTACAATATAACAATAAGCTTAAACGCAGGAAGCCGCGCTTGGGTCGCTAGTATCAGTATAAGTTTATTAATATTTTTATTATTTTCAGGAAAACAGATAAATAATATCCTCGCAACATCATATAAAGTGCCAATGATTAACTTAGAAGATGTATATTTTACATATTTAGTCGCTAAACGACAGTTAAACTTAACCCTCAGTCATGACCATCGTTTAAGTCCGTACAAACCGTGGCTTAAACTACAGTGTGTTTACTTTGGTTTAGCCTCAATACATAGTTTAAGTGAAGAAGAAATGAGAACAAAATGGTGGAAAATTTATAATTTAATGAATGAATATAAAAATAATAATACTGTTTGTGATTATTTCTTGAGTAACAAATGGAGTGAATGGTTTTTGTATTGATTTTGTAATTAATATTAGTTTTAATTAACTTCACACGATATCCTGCACATAGCAGGGGAGGCAGGAGGAGGAGGAGGAGTTAACAGTATCGTTCCCACACACACTTTAACATTAAATTTTCTGTGTCAACCCTGCTATATGCGGGATACAACTTAAAGGTATGAAAACCATACTCCCCAAGTAAGGATGGAACCTGCTACCGTCCTTTTTATATATATGAAACAGACGTCCATTGCGACACGACGTATGCCATGTTTTTTTCAATTATTCTTGTCTTTATTTTTTAAAATAGCAGGACTTGAACTCTCACTTCTTTATGTTATCTGATTAAACTTTATTTGTAAAGTTGTTATATCCAAAGTTTTATACGAAATTATAAGTAAATTGTTAGGAAGGACATTAATTTATTGTGACGTATAAAGACTGATGTATTTTTAAGGAATATTAATCTACAGCAGTTAGGAAATTAGTGCTAAGACACTCCGTTCTCCAATTTTCGTACAATTTTAAGACATTGAGTTCAGTGGCGGATCTCAAGGCCGCGATTTGCCTTACTATGGCAAGGAAAAGTCTATGTCTATACATTTTTTTCCCAAAAGTCTTTCATAAAATATTATGTATACTATAACTATTGGTTATAATTATTTACATTTTAATTAATGCTTAAAAGTATTTGTGTATGTTTCGTTTTTTCGTTTCGTATTTATTTTATAAAATTGTTTTGTCTATTTAATTATATGTTATTTTTTTTGTAAATAAAAAGATTTTTTTTTCTGTATAAGATTTTGTATATTAATCAGAATGTTAATTATTTGGTGTCCCGATACCTTCAAATTATTATATATTTTCTGAAAAAATATTTTTCTTTTTTAAGTGTGGAATAACACTCTAAAAAATTTAAGTTTTATTGTTTTATTGATATTAAACTTTTTATTTTTATAAATGGTTTTATTATTTTTGTTATTTATTATTTTTGTTGATTTTATTATATTTGTTCTGTAATCAAATCACTATTTCAAAGAAATAGCTAAATTATAAATATTTTTCTAAGTGGGAATTGAACTGGTAACGATCGTATACAGCTGAATGATATTCCATAATTTTTTGAATTGATCTACTTAATTGAGGCCATCGTGGCGCTGCGACAATGATTGTGGGTTCGATTCCCACTCCAGGGAGTGAAATATTTAAATTTCTTCGCTCTGGTACAACAAATTGAGTGGTGCATGGAGAATCTTGGGATTATGTGAAGTAACAAAAAATGCGCTTACAACAGTAATTTATTAATATACAGAGTTACAAAAAAGGTGTGCTATATACCTTTTTATGCATTAATTGGATGATGATGATGATGAATGAATTATGTTCTTATTTTATTATTTTCTAGTGACAATGATATCTTTGAATTAGACTGGAACGAAAACAAGTGTAGTAGTCGCCGTGGTGCAGTCACGGTTGAGGGTTCATTTATTTTCATATCTTCGGTCTGACTGCAATATTTCGAAAACGTGATCACTCAGGCCGCAGCTTAAACGGTGCGGCGTCGAGGTCCGCTACCATTTTGCCTGTCGTTTTCTCTCCTTATACTGTCATAAGCGGTGGATATATGAAGACAGTGAAAAAAAGTAATATAAGGTTTTAAACAGGTGTTCGTGATAAAATTTTTATTTTTTCTCGTATTCTCATAAACTTGAGTGCATTGTTATAGCATTCATTCATAAATGCCAGGGATGTATTAGAAGCTATTATTGTTAGATTTCATTTATTTTTTCTTTATGTGGTCTCTGTGACTCTGTGTCCCGCAAAAAGTATATATCGGGTAGGCAGAGGGAACCTAGTATTTAGACATTTCGTTCTTAACTTACGAAGCATTGCGTGTCTAGTGGCATAATACAAAGCTGCGCCTTACCATTTTGCCAGGGAAAGAATATATATATATTATATTCACGCAGTATCCCGCACACAGAAGGGTAGGCAGAGGGAACTCGGTGTTAAGACACTCCGTTCCTCACTTTCTGCCGAATTCTGGAGATATTGCGTGTTAAGTGGCAGAACTCAACGCCGCGCTTTGACTCGAGACCAGAGCGAAGAAAAATGGAAATATAAACGTAAAGAAATATTTCAGTTCCTCGAGTGCGAATCGATTTCATTCCCTCGAATAGGAATAAAATCCATAACCGAATACATTATCACAATAAATAATAGCAACCAAACGGACAAAATTAAAAACAAAAATCAGTCACAATAATCACGACAAATCCATCTCTGATGCCAATAAAAAGTATGCACAAATGCAATTGAAGTAAAACGTTTATATAGCGTTCCGCATCATAGAGCATCATCAATCATCAGTTACAATGTACGTGAGGGTAGTGTTGCTGGTTTCCATCATCTTGACCCTGGACGTTGTGTTGGGGGGTAA
Source organism: Heliconius aoede (assembly GCA_037355905.1). Lineage (NCBI taxonomy): Eukaryota > Metazoa > Arthropoda > Insecta > Lepidoptera > Nymphalidae > Heliconius > Heliconius aoede. The sequence continues at coordinate 7,398 of JBAIZZ010000710.1, read as the reverse complement.
GTGAAGTTATCATTTTGTTTCATCGTATCCTGCAAATACTAGGATAGGTAGAGAGTTTAGTGACAAAACACTCAACTTATCGCCAGAATTCTAAACATTAGAAGTTGAAATGCGGAATTCAACGCCGTGCTTTGTCTTACTAAAAATTGATATCAAAATATTTTAAATATTGTCATTTCTCCTTGTGGGAATCGAACTCAAACCATTAAGTTAACGGAGACTATTCCACTGCGAGGCCACTATTGCTTCTATTTCATATTGATATATATAATCACGTATAATGTATATACGACTTATTCACTTAAATATATTATTATTAGTAACTAGTTATTAAAATTAGAAAAATAGTTAAAAACAATGGAAAATTTAAATATATTATTAAATATCTGTTTTATCTAAAATTAATGTGTATTAATTATAAACAAAATTAAAAAAAAGTATTATTTATTGAGTTACGACTAGAAATTGTAACCATTCATTTGTCTTTCGATTTATCCACAATGTCATTCGGTATTGATGTCAACATTGGTTCTAGCATAAACGAATATGTATCTTCTAGGCTTCTTTTATAATGTTCCAATGCCTACAAAAGAAGAATATGAAGAACGTGGTCTTAAATGCATACCCGGTAGAACCACTATTCTAATCGAGGAGAGTAAGCCTTTAAAACTGAAAGAAAGTTCTGAAGAAGACACCAGAAGGACTCATATGAATGCTATTGCAAGTAAAGATGAGACTTGTAAGATTTGCGTTTGTTCACTTGAAGGGAAAGACGAATATTGCAGTGGGAGACCAGCGAGGAATGTCAACGAGTGTATCAGATTGGCCATTCTGAAGAAGTCCATAGAAAAGAATGGTCCATTTTCCCATGATAGGTCTTTGTCTTTTAGGATTAGGAGAGGTTGGTGGGCTAGTGTGGGGTCAGTGCGGCTGTGAATGGAACCATCTAAATTGATTTTGTCTTTTTCCATTAAAGAGAGTCTTAAAAGATACGCAACACTGACATCTTCCTTGTTGAATATCTTTACTACTTTAACAAATATCTTCCTTTATAAAGTTTATTTCATATAATTTTAACCAATATCCTACTCATTCCTTACCGCAAACATGTACCATAGTTTTGTATTTTTTTACTACAAAAGAACACATTTATCCAATATAGATTATATCTGGCATTACGACGAGATACCGTACGCAGCTAAAGCCGCTTGTAGGCGTAGCACCTCATACTACAGCAACAACGTCAACGCCAACGACACTGACATAGATGTACCATCCGACATTGATTCTTTACTAGACTATTCTAATAAAGACATCTGCTTCTACTGCGTTTGTTCAGTAGACGGTACCCATGCTGGATGTATAGCTAGAGACCCATGGTACTGTGAATACTATAGGATTATCAGAAATCCAAGAGCTCCCAAGGAGAGATATAAGAAGCTGTTCCAGCAGGACAGGCCGGCGTACTTCCGGCAATTGTCCTACAGGTTGAGGAGGACGATGGATGATGGGATGATGGAATTTATGGATTTTGGTATGATCGGATGAAGTTGTTACACGTTTTGATATATGGGATTTGTGGTTGTCGCTTTGCTTCGTAAATTTTAAAGTATATGTTATATATATTTGTTTACTTTTTCGCGTTTTTCTTATTTATCAATATATGATGAGAAATCACTGAATTCTCATTATTGTGGAACAATAGTAGGAATTCACTAATATCTAAAAAATATGGACAATCTTTGGTATTACGATTAAAAATATTATCTGAGGTTTAACTCAATAATTATAGCACGACCATTTTCGTCCATACACTACATCAATTAATGGACATTCGACTTTTTTATGAAAAAGAAGGCAAATTTACGTGATGAAGAGTAATCGTGGTATCGTAGAAATGTGGAAAATGTGGGAAACTATGAATGGTTTGCCAGTTTAAAACAAAGTTAAAGCTCTTGAAAATCTTCAAATAGAGGACCCAGAGGACACCTTATGTATAAGGATATTTTATATCTCATGTCAGGCAGACACAACGAATCGTGAGCGTGAAAATTGGTTTCAAAAAGTTAATCAAAAGAATATCCTTAATAAAGCATGAGCCTTTAGGAAACCGTCTTAAAATGATGGAAGATGAATGAAGACGTGAAACAACTTTTACTGCAAATCTATACATGCTCTGCCTGTGGTCAAAAGTAGATAAAGAATTATCCAACATTAAATATTATTCGCCTTAACAAATAACAATTGGATATACATACGTATAATAGCTCAGTCAAGACTTGAACTAAATAGAAAAGAAGCATTGGTTACAGTATGGTGTTGAAACGGCTCTTTTTATCTTATTTTATTTATTATATTATATATCATATTTATCTATCAAAAGCAAATTAGTCGGGCAAAGTGATGGTGATATTTTAATATTGAATATATATGACAATAAAATGTCTTGTGTAAATCGCAACTTGCAACCAATCTGGTCCTTATATAAAAAAAAATCTTTAATTCTCTCATTTTGTTATATTTTTTCAAAAAATTCTAAGCAAACAATTGGTTGCAGGTGGCGATACGTTGTGCTGTAATCATCCTGACGGCCACCGTCGTCACCTCCACGAGCAAGTCCGGAACAAGATACGTATGCTGCGTAAGAAAGTGCCAAAAGAGAACATTCTGGGTGGAAGTCCGAGAGGCGATTATGTGGACTTCATTGTTAATAATGATTAAGAATATTTCAAACATTTAAAATAATAGTTTATAAGGAGGTTTAAAGACATCTGCTCTCAGAACATGAAGACATAAATGATAGAAATACGTTTCTTGCTGTACTTACCTAGTTTTGAAAGAGAAAAAAAAATAAGACAGGAGAGTTAAATATAAATTGGTTGTCTACAACTAATTAATATAGGAATCAGAAAATAATAAAAAACCAATAAAAAATAAAAACCAAAAAAAATTGTTCATAGTTCTTCAAGTTTCTCAATCTTAATATAAATAATTGTGTTTAATCTAATGAATATTCGTGGAGTGTTTTGAAATTTAATTTGATATTTAAAGATATTTTTTGTATTTTTTTTTAATTATAATTTGTTATTAAAACATTTAATCTATACAAGTTATTTTATTCAATATTTTTTTTAAATGGTTTTTTTCCTACTTTATATCACGTTTTTGTTCTGTTTATAGTAATTTATGGCACATTTTCTTGCACACGATTTTTCGACTTTAAATGGTTTTGGCACAATTTTGTAATAACTATGATGGTTTCAAACACACAGCTGCACTGATTTTATCACTGTTTTGTTGATTTTTAGTTTTAACATAATCTTAGTATAGTTTAGATATGAATTTTGCTTAACTTTATAATTATTGTGAACGGACTTTCATAGTGTTTCAGTCTGTTCTAATAAGATAAACTACTCACATTAGTGAGAAGTTCATCTTATTGTAGACGTATTAATGACGTAGACGTTATCTACGTCATTCCAGCTTGCACTTATAGCTTGGAAATCGATTCGGCCCATTAGAAAAACAGTTTTCATTAAAATTTATCGTTTCCTCATTTTGTACACATATCTTGTGTCCGACCCCACCACAAACGGTCACTACCTGAGGAGTGACTTACAAATATGTTCACAAAATTTATTTAGCTTATAAGCAGTAGTGCAGTAGTTGCCTTTGTATAATAAGGATATAAAAAACAGTTTGACGCTTCACCCCGCATAGGCAGTAGAACCTACTGTTAAGATATGCCGTTCTCCATTTTCCGCCCAATTATTGAATATTAAATTTATAACTCCCCCGAATGGGTATCCCCAGAACACACAACAGTCAGTTATTCCACTTCACCACAATGGCGAAGATCGAATCGGTCGTCATTAATATACATGGCATACATGCAATAATAAAATGATAAAGGTTAACTCATTTAGTCTTCCTCCATACTTGCTTGCTTCTTTTTAAAGTGAAAGATTTTCTGGGATAATGTAATTTTTTCAGTGGGCGAAAAAGACAATGACAAGTGCGTACCATATGTTTCTGAATATTCCGATTGTAGTGATGGTAAGAATATTTTTTTATTATATTACGAGCACTTATCTATATCTATCTATATAATTATATCTATCTATCTATTTATATAACTATGTGTATTATCTATATAGTTTAAACTATTATCATAAAACTGAATGTGTTGTTACGCACTAATCTTAGTATCAACTGGTTCAAATTGAAATAATATTTTAGTGTTGTACGATTGTATGTACCACACACCACTCAAAGAGGACAGTTAAAGATGAACCGATAGTTAGCGCATATGTTCCTATTAATTTAGTATTTTAACAGTTCAGTTAATTCGGTCGACATATATATACATACATTATATACACATACAGATAATATATACATTATATTTTTTTATTGCTCGAACACAATCATGTTGAATTTTAAATTATACATTTTTTTTTAGTTTCACTCTGTATCCCGCACTTACTGAGTAGGCAGTGAGAATCTAGCAATCTAATGTTAAGACACTCTGCTCCCAATAAAAGACTTTCGTTCTCCATTTTCATCTGATTTCTTGAGGTATTGGGTGTTAAGCGGCGGAACTCAACGCCACGACTTGCCTCGTCAACACATCACATAAAATATTAAATATAGCCTCAATAATTAATAATTGTTATATAACTTATTTTAAGCAAATGCGTGCTCCGGATGCACCCGCTGCACCTGCAGTGCAGACGGCGAGTGGGATTGCCAAATGGTCTTCGAGTGTCCCACAGACGATGATGATGACGATGCCAGTCATAGCGTCACCGTTGCTCTAGATGTTTTGTATAATGGTAAAGCTTTGTTTGTAATAACCATTAAGGAAATAATAATTTAAAATAAAAAATATTAGACGTACGTAAGTTGACAGCAGTTGGGATAGTACTATAAAAAGCGTCTTCATATAAAAATTATTTAAATATATAAGAGACCGTCGTGGCGCAGGGCCGCAAGCGACTGTAAACGCGGCGGTTGTTGGTTCGATCCTCACTCGGGGAATTGTATTTTTAATATTTTTCTTTTCTCGCTCTGGTAACGACGCAATTCGGGCGTTGAATTTCGATACAGACAAAGCGTGAGGTTAAGAAAAACGAATGTTTGAAATTTGTCCATCATTTGTGCCGTCAATTTTCTTTGTTACTCCACATATGACACTCAGTTTTTTTCAATTCACGCAATTTATACTTTACATATCAGAATAAAGTGCTGTTTTTAGTCTAAGCAGACTAAGAATAACTTGTTTTATTATTATTTTTAATATTCTCTTAAGTAAGATTTTTTAAATACGTATCCCACACCGCAACGCACAAGGGTTTTTTTAAGAATTATGTTTTTACAGAATTAAAAAATAAAGAGAAAAAGCAGTCTCGTGTTTTTGTTCCACCACCACCAAAGCCGGATGACGAGCTCATAGGTAATAATAATATTTATCTATTATTTAAGTGCCACTTCTTTTACATTACCTACGGCGTTTTTTTGATAACGCTATAGTTCTGGGTTCGATCCCAACTGATTATATTGGGGGAGTATATTTATTACTATTTTTTCGCTCGTGTTTGGGGAAAAGAGTTGACGGTATGTTTTCTTTCCTCTTCTTTCTTTACGTGGAATCCAGTGTGACGCTAAAAAAATGTCTAATTTAGTGGACCAGGAAAAACGGAATTGTGTACACTCCGCTTATTTCATGGACAAGTTGGACGGCAAAACACGATATCACGCTTTGACTTACTAGATCATGGAAGCGAGAATATTTAAAAAATAATGCCTTTAATCGGAAATTGAACTTGCTACCGTCGCGTTTACACCTTCCTGCCGCACAACAATGACGTATCTTAAAAAAAATAGTTTTTAACACAATTTCTTTGTCAATTTCAGGTTATATAATCGCTATTCCTAACAAAACATTTTAAATTACGTTTATAAAATAAACAAATGCACAAAATAAGTTTCGTTTTATTTTCATGCACTCTCTGTAAAATGCACTCTATATAATACCTATTAGAATATTTAAATATAATATCGTGCAACTTTTGTAAGTATGCAAATTCTATATATCAATCTTATTATACTAATTCTAAAACTAAACATACTAACTTAATTCGAAACATATTAACTTTCATCAGTGGATTCAACCAAGCAAACTCTTGAACTTTATAATATAATATAATAATATAAATTAAGATATACATTTTTTAGTTTTATACCAACTTGCAACGATTAAGCGATAATTTCAGTTTCAGGTAACATTCCTTATGAAGAAGATTTTGCTTCATACTTTAGGAGACAAAAACGTTCAATCAATAATAAATATGAGGAAAATGACACCAAAAATCATACTGTTAAATTTTATCATACAGTAGACGAATTAAACGAAGGTAAATATATAAATATACATTTAAATTTTATTTTTATCCCGCATACAGCAGGAGCCTAGTGTTAAGACACTCCGTTCCCATTTTCCGTCTTTCACCCCCTTTTCCATTCAATTTTCGAGACAATGTGTGTTAAGTGATGAAAGCGCTTGGCTTTGACATATTATCAGAGCGAAATTAATTTATTTCTTGGAACCTACTATCGCCGCGTTCACAGACGCTGTTACTCACGCATGTGTTAATGTACCTGATGTAAATGATTGACCGGTAAATAAAAAATATTGTGTCTATACTTTCCAGATACATTAAAAAATTCGGATAAATCAGGAACAATTCAAGCTAAGAGAGTAGAACCTAATCGATCACCAAAAATATCAAGACGAACAGATTTAACAGATGACAATAAGAATAAATCGTCTCTTCATATCAATTACAATGGAGTAGACGAGTATGATCATCATATTGAAGAGAACAAAATTGTAGCAACTGAACATAGTGACAAACTTCATAAAATAATAAAAGATAAATTAAATAAATTCGTAGGTAATTACACCCAAGAAAGTAAAAATTCAGAACTATCAAAACTTATTGTAAATGAATTAAAAGGTGGCTCTGAGGTTGTAGGTAACCCAAATGTTCCACCTGTGTCTAATATAACTTTTACACCCGAAAATGACACGTTAACAGCAATGGCGTTCATTGCTGGTAATTTGCTTAACAAGTTATGGGATATGGAAAAAGATGTTTCAAATGACTTTACGGAAATTGATGTTCTTAAGCATGAGAAGATAAATGATTTGTTGGAATTATTCAAAGAACCCCTAAACATAAGGCAAGAAAAGTTTTTAAAGAATGCTCTTGAAAAGTTATCGTATACCTTGAATAAAAATAAAGATGCTAAAAATATTTCAGTCTGTGAAACAATATCTACCGATGGCGTAAGTGGTGAACATTTAAATAATAATAATCAAGCTGATATAACTAA